>JABWIB010001468.1:26162-40005 GCA_016617825.1 Platyplectrum ornatum | reverse complement strand
AAAGAATATTCGTCAGTTAGTGAATTCCATTTTTGAATCCTTTCTATGGGAAAATTCGTCACGGCGAACGTTCATTGACGATATGTAAACGTCAAACTAAATGACGAAAAAATACACATTCGTCACTTAGTGAATACACATTTGACGATTTTCGACGAATTTTCGTCAGCCACTGACGAAAAGAACTTTCAAAGAAGATTCGTCAGTTACTGAATTCCCCCCCAGATCCAGACTTACGAGTTGTTGTTTCATTATGACACGTCTTATCATATGTAAAAGATAATAATCAGAGCTTCTATACATGTCATGCTATAGTCACTTCCAGCTTGTTAACATTAGTCTCCTACAAGTATTATTACCAGATGAAATCCTTCTCTTGAAATATGATATAATATTTGGTGCAGTCAAGATCAATCATGACCCTCTATCAAATACAGAGCAATTCATCAGATGATCTTCCCTTTTGATTTACCTATTCCCTCCTGCCACAGCAAGGCTGACATTGGAAAGCTAGTCATTCATCTCTTTTCATTATTTGCCCTGTTAAGTGTAGCATTGAGCACTGATTACGCTGTAGCAGTGTTATATGCACTAAATTCAGGAAATTTCCATTCCTACCCTTTCATATTATTTAAACATACAAATAACTCATAATGTACCATATCCAAAAAAAAATGACATATTAAAAAAAATCTACAAAATAAAAATCCAACTAACCTAGCATATAAAAAAGAGGTGTAGGATTTTAATATACTATAATATATATATATATATATATATATATATATATATATTAGTATAATAGTATTAATATACTATATATACTATATTAGTAGTATAGCATTTTTTAATTTAAGCTACCAGATTGATTTGATTAAAAAGGCAAAAACAAGGTGCAATAAAATGCAATATATAGATTAGTAAATATGTCCCTAGGCCCTGCATCTGTACAAAGGCCTTTGGGCAACTCTAGGTTAAAAGTTCATCAACTACTAGGGCTGTGGTACACTTATTTTTCTTGATTATTCGCTTATATTGCTGTAGCTAAAATATGAAAACAATTATTTAAAATATATCAACTGAGTTTTATACATTGTATATAACTTTAATTAATTGAGTTACCTGAAATGAGGCTTTTGAAAATATTATGGCACATTGCGACACGCTCACAAAGCAGACACTTCAAATGGCGACAGTTTTTCTTATTCATTTTCATATTTAAAAAAGGCTTTTTTCTTTGCAGACAAGAACCTTTGTCGAAAATGCCATGAAAACTGCAAGACGTGCTCTTCTGCTGACAACTGCACGGAGTGCAGACATGGCCTGAGGTATGAAATCAATGAATTACTGAAGCTAGCCATACCGCCACACATCAAAGGCAGATTAACAGGGAATGGTGTTGGAGGTCCTGAGTTGGCTTGATTCTTTCTTTGTTGTAACATTTTTGCTGTGAATGAAAGAGCTCAGTCAAACAGGAGGTGAGAAATTTACAGTATATACTAACATAAATGCTTAAGGAGGCTCTGGGCACAGATTAAACATTAATGTGATGTGCCTCCGAACGCATGTTCCTAAACCTCAGACGACTCATAAGATCTTTTAGCCCAGGCAGCTACATTAAATGTTATATAGAGTCTGTCAACAAAAGTGAAAACTTGTATAAATATTTGACTTTTATATTCGTATTCTCTATCCTTCTTCACAAGGTGTTATAGGATATCAAGCAGTAGGGGAATTCTTTTTGTCTTGTTTGTCAGACTTTATAAGTAAGACATAACATGGTGCTTGTTCATTATAGTTTGAGTGCCATGAATGAAGAATGCTCCCTAAATGACGTATGCACTAATATTGCGCTATTATGCTATCACTTAGTGAATATTACTGATTATCACACAGAGTTACACGTGTGTTTAATAATATTTACAATACGAAATTGAGCAAATAACCTCATCAGTCTTTTGTAAATAGCAAACACATAACAAATGCAACTGGATAATTTAAACAAACTTATTAAACTTTTACCTGCTTTACCTGCTAAAATAAATAGTGGTATTTAACAACTGTAATTGGTCAGGCTTTTATTGCATCAATATTTTTATATTAATTGTATCTGTAGATCTCCAAAGCTCTGTTACCTAGACACATTTACACCATTAGATCCTTACTGCAAGCTGGGTATAGCATGGTTACCTACAGTATATCTGTAATATATATATTAGCTACTATAAGAGTGTAAGATTGCGGGCAGGGCCATTCTGTCTGTGTCACCCAGTGTTCTCTTAATTATTGTTAAAATTGTAACGCGCTACGTAATCTGATGGTGCAATATAGAAATATGTTAATAAATATGTTAATGTTACATAAGGAAAAAGGGAAGAATTAAACCCCTGCAGAGCCAGGACCAGTCTCTATCAGTTTCTTATGTATTTAAATGGGTTTTCTAATGTTTGCTCTTTCATCATTTTAAAACCCTTTTAAATGCCCTTTTATCTAATTCTAGAGCATAGTATATATATATGTATTTATTTTTATTGTTGTTAAAGAAAAGTATTTTTAATGATATTTTATGCAGATAATTTAATCAAATAAAGTTAATGAATTACAGACGGATGCACAACTCTGGATCAGCCCCATAATGTGCAATATAATGTAAGGAAAAACTTTCTAGTATTGAGAAAGTCGTCTTAAGAAGCCACATAAGTTTTATCTGTAGTTTGCAGGGAACCCGTTGTGCCATCAGTTGTGAAGACGGAAAATATTACAATCCTGTGAAGAAAGAGTGTGAGCCCTGCCATCGTTCATGTGCCACATGCTCAGGTAACTATTTTGGCTGCCTCTTCTCAGATATGGAACATTTTATTTACTCACTGATTAGTCTGCTAATATCAGGGGGGGATTTACTAAGCATTGAGATGGCCATCTCGCCAGTGGCGCACAATTGTTCACGTTAAGATGGCCATTTTGGCATTTACTAAGCGATGAGAAGGTTTAAACACATTGAATAAGTTCCCGCTACCATCTCGCCGTTTAAAACTCACTGTGTCAATTTTTACCATGATCAACATAAAGAGGCGCAGCAAATTTATTGGCCATTTATGAATTTACTAAGCATCAATCATCATCAGAATTTACTAAGCATCAAGAGGTTTCTTTCCCATGTGAATTGGCCCAAATTGACCAGTATTCTTCATCTTATGAAAAAGCCTATAAAAAGTAATAGAGAAACAAGGCCATAATAACTAAAACTACACTAAATTACAGAAACCCGCATAGCATATGCACGCATATGTGTTGTGCTCTAAATTGTGTATTTACAAGATAAAAAAATATATAACATGCTTTGAAGCCAGTTTAACTACATATAGTTTTATGTTTGGATATATAACATGTGTTCATTTGTGTCTAGGGAAAAATGTCTTCTGACAGAAATCCAGAGACATTACTCTTTTACCAAGCGATACATTAGAGACTTATTTGAATTTAGCATTTTTTCTACCCATTCAATGATAGAAGATCGTGTTCAGATCTTAAATAATGATTCCTATGATGAGTGATCGATGTGGAAATTTAGAAGTGGTGGCATGAATAGCGTGGGAACATAAATCTGACTATGGAGAACGTGACTATAAGCATAGTGGTAGAATAAATCAATATCTGTGTAAAGAAAATCCCATCAATGAATCTCTTCTATCAAATAATCAGAAAATAGTTTATATTTAACATATGCGGATTCTTATATGATGTTCTTATTTTATGTATCTAGCACCTGGAATAGACAGTTGTATAAACTGTGCAAAAGAAATGTTATTTGAAGATGGACGTTGTGTCACATCATGTGACCAAGAATATTATTTGGCACCACCCAAAAGCAATGGTTTTAAATCCTGCAAACGGTAAGCAATGCTGCAACACAGTGGTTTGGGCTTTATGCTGAGCAAAATGCTTTGATGTTTAATATTTGCTGCAACAATTATTTATAATAATGTATGTATTAACATAATCATATTATAACGCAATCATATTAGGTAGCACTTTACCATCTGAAACAATCGTTATATAAAATGACTGTTTAGTAACAATCATATATGATTAAACTGTTTTTCCCATTAATAATATATGATAATCCATATCCAAGGGGCACAGACATTCTCCTTAAGGACATCACCAAAACGGTCCCAATCATGTTTTAAAGGCTCCTTAACGTGTCGAATGTGACTAGAGGAACGCTACTTCCAGTGATTGGCGCTAGAGATTTTGCTCATTTGCCTAGAGTTTATTTGAATATATATAAAATGAATACAGAATGCTGACATATTCTGTGGATGTGTAGTGAACAACACTATACTAAGTATAGGAAAGAATTCTTGAGATACAGAATGATCTGCAAATGCATATATATTTTCAATAGCATATAGTAAACTGAGAGGTGTAATGCAGCATTATTAGTAATTTATATTAGAACTATAATAAAATATTTTTAAGCAAATAAAGCACTGAGCCGTTGCAACAGGAAATCCAGGCTGCTACTGTGTTAATTCCACAAGTACAGAGTACATGAAAGTGAATGGATCAGCCTCTAAGTTTAGAGTAAAATTGTCTCTTATTTTATATAATATTTCTACCAGATTCAGTGTAATTTAGAATCTATTTTCCTATAAAGTATCATTTATTGCTTGTAACTCTAACCATGCGGAAAAAGAAAATATTGTATTTAATCCTACTACCTTGTGTTCAGTCCTAGAGTAGTAAATAAAAAATATATGCCTTTCATTTTTTTTTGTCCATCGCATGGCATTGATTTTGAAAGGGCATTATGTATAAGTTAGAGAACTGTTCTTCTAGAATGTAGATGTTGACTGATAGAAAACACTGGTCTCTGGGTTCAGGAGGATATGGTTCATGGACAAGCACTTTTTTCATTTCTCTAGGGACAGTATACAAACAAAATCTGTCCTATAAATATATTCCCTGTGAGCAGAAATCCAGAAGTATGTGACCCACATGGTTGAAGAGAGAGATCTAGTAGCTCAGGCGGTGCTGCAGAATAGTAAAAGCCACAATCCAGACCCAGCAGTTAGGAAATGACAGTTGAGGCGGGGGCATTTTTCATAATCTGAATGGAAATGTTGGCAATTAAGTCAATTTCTCCACCTAATGGAACCTTTCATTTCCCCCATCCACATCAGATTAAAACAGAGAGAGACTGCCACAGCCAATTACATCAAGAAGAAGCAGGGAATTCTGCTTGCAATTACACACATGGATGCTTATTACAATGCTTTATAAGACCACAGCGCTGATCATAACGATGGTTACATGATTTTGGAGCGTAAAATTACACCAGCTGTGCCCCTTGAAGTGCAGAAATATTATAGGATACCTCAGGGCAGTATAGGTGTTGACATTCCAAATCAGATTAATAAAGACGGCATAAGTGTAATTATAATGAAATTATTCTTGACAAGATGTCAGAAAAACACCTTCAACCCCCAAGCTATTTTGACATATATATACATAGCAGCCTAGAATGTGAGTGGTCCCATCTCTCAATGTCCCAATATGCTCATTTGGTGTTAATAGCCACCTGTATATGCATTCAATTCACTTGCATTTTTGCATTGGAAAGTGTAATGTACAAGACTTGTCTAGCTATAACATAATTCCTCTCTGACATAAGTATGTGAGCGTGGAGCGTTCTTGTTCTCTTACCAGGTAGAAAAGTCTTATATTTAGGGGTATATGATTGGATTCAGACATGAGTAAAATAAATCCAAGGGATTCAGAATTTATCATGCTGTGCTTCCTCTGAATCTAGGTCCCCATGTTTGAAGTGTCTCTGCAGCATGTCCCATGATAGTACATTTAAATAGTACAATGAGAGCATGTTAAGTGCTCTATTCAGACTTTCACTGCATTCCTATTGTAAGTGAGGAGCCATGAGAAATGTTTAATTAGATGTCTGTTTGCAGAAGGAAGAGTGGTCGGAGCACAGCGCGAGGGGAATAGTAGAACCAGTCCATAGTTATTTCTAGTCAACATTCTAGATCATTTATACAGCATTCAAATCTGATTGGTTTCTATGTGCTGCACGTCCACTTTACCTTTTAATGCTTTAGTAAACCTACTTCTTAGATGTATTTAAGACCCCATAATCATTTGTATATGCTTTCTATATGTTTCTTAGGTGTGATGGCAGCTGTTTAAGTTGTTCTGGTCCAGGAGAAAGGAACTGTACAAGTTGCCCAGATGGCTATTTGTTAGAAGGCAGCACCTGTTTGGTGGGAACAGTCTGTAAAGATGGTGAGTCAATAAAAACTATTGGTGCATCAATACACTATGCTTTTATAGATGCATTTATGTACTGGGTAAAATCTAAGTAATCATGAACATCTAAGTGAAGGGTATTAAACATGCTACAACATCATTTATATGGCAGAAAGAGCTACCATACAATATATGCCAAAAGTGGAAGTGTTTTCCAATAAGCACTATGATAAATGGTTGCATGACGGCCTGATGGGAAGATGAGTGAAGGATTGCTTGGGCATAGATTGAAGTCTGCAGAACACTTCCTATACATTGTTTATCTAGTGGCTCAAGCCTTTATAACCAGAGTGCCCTTCAGATAAATCGCAGTGTCCTGTAACAATTTATTTTTAGTGCTGCTCATGACAAGCATTAAAAAAACCCATCATTGCTAATGTAAGATGAGCCATGAAAGGGAATCACAAACATAATGTTTCCATTTCAAGCAGCAGGGTTTTATTGTGTACTGAGGAACTCTACACATCTATTGTCGTGCTAAGCAGCTAGCCCTGCAAGCGTTGTGATTGATATCCACTCCTCAGAGCACCCAGCAATTTCACACTGATTGAACCAACACTTTGCACATATAGGTCCATAGAAGCGTGCCCTGCGTAGTGTATATAGAAATGTAACACGTGTTTTCCCAAGTAGAAGTGGCTCATTTATCAAGAGGTATGCAGAGATGATTTTATTCCAACAGATCCTATACCATTCTTCACAAGTTAATGACATGGACTGCAAATAGAAACACTATAGTTGTTTAGCATTATCATCAAGACAGTGATACATTTACCAGGCATTGAATATATCCCGTCTACAGGGTTGGCTGCATGAAGTAGAATTAAGATTCCTAGCACTTTCTAGTCTCATTTGTCACAGTGTAGGCTCTAATGAGGCCGACTTGTTAACTAGATCAGTCAGTGAATAATATGTGATGATATAGTGTCACCATTTATAGCATGGCTTATTCATTTAAAGTGAAAAAAGTTTAGTGAATTTAACTCCACTACTCCATTATATACACACAAGCATACACCCACTAAGCTAGAAGTGTAGCCGAGAAAGGTTGTGTGTCTGTGTGGTGAAAAAGACTGTTTGAAGATTAATGCCTTTGGTTGCCTCTCATCAATATCTGTATTCTTATGTTGAAAAATGGTATTTCGTTTCTTTCGTTTAGTTGTCTGTTTATTTGTATTTTTCCCTAGTGAGGAATCATTTGTCATCTCGGTTTCAAATTTGACTTTCCTTCCTTGTTCGCCCGTGACATGTTTATAGTGTATTGTACGACAAACTAAGATAGACATGCCATTGCATAAAGCCCTATTTACAGAGTATCTTTTTACTAGCCACCCACTACAGCAATTATCGCTGCCAGCAGGAGGTGACCACGAAATGGGGCAACTTCCCCTAGTCACCCAATAATTGTATGATCGGCCTGATAATGGCTGTAGGGGATGACCAGTTTGGTTTGTGTAATGGCTTACTTTCACCTAGTCCATATAATTTATTGAATGTCCCTATGATAATATCCTGTAAGTTCTGTTTCTCTCTGCACACGTTCTTGTTACACTTTTAATATGATTTTTGTTCTTGTTTATTATATTTCTTTGCTGTATTTATTTCGATTTTATTCTAACTTTCCTGTGTTTTTTCTCGTTTACCACTCTGTCGCCAATGGATATCAATCTCTGTCGGACCACTGTATTCCTACCTGTTGAACCAATGATGAATGAAATTTTCTTCTGACGGACCAAATTTCCTTGTTTCCCGCTGCTGCCTGTTCTTACCAATCAAAACCTTCCTCCGTATCCGCCGTCTTCTCTTGAAAATCCTCCCATTTCTGCTCCTTCCTACTGTCAACCCCGGGAAAGCAACGGAAGAAGCGTGGGCTGAGGGTGGCTTCTGTATGCTTGTGAAAAAGAACAATCTGTGCATAAGGAAAGTACTTCAGCAACTCTGCTGCAGAACATGTACACTCAAGGGGTGATTGAAATGCTGCAGAGCTTTCCACTTATTAGACTTCTAGATTTTTCATATTGATAATAATAAAAAAAAGCCACCTCTTTCCTTCACTCTCTTTTGTCCTCGTCCCCCCCTCTGGCGGGGGGAAATAGTGAACTGTTTTTTTGGAACTTCAAAGAAACAAACAAGCTACAACAGACCTACCTTGTATTACTGGGTGTTTCCGTACAAGCACCTGGATCCACAGTCAGTATTCTGTGACCAAAGCATTGATGCCAAAATAAAGAGTCAGCTAATGATGTGATATCAGATTAAAGGCATTGCCTCGTATTGTTTCAGCGTCCGCTTTCCCCAATCAGCAGGGTTGCCTGTGGCACATTTTAACCCCTTAGGCGCTGAGATGACCAGCCTTGTAATGAAGGGATATGGTGATTTATGTCTTCTTATTCTGTGAAATTGATAAAAACAAAAAAAAACCTGTCCGATTTCTGTTTTATTCTGTGACTAAAGGGTATCGCCACATGCAGGCCTCCAGTGACACTATGAAAGCATGAAAGAAAGCACAGCGGGATAATTTGTCGTGTTTAGCTGATGTGAATTGTAGAGATCTGCACGTGCTCAGGGTGTGTAGAGACGTGAGACGTTCCTACAGTGCGAATAGTAGAAGTCAGATGACATATGACGAATCAGAAATGGGAAAAACAAGAGCACATAGTGCTTATGCGAGTTCTTAATTTTCCACAAATTGCTGTATAAAGAAAGTGCATGTATTTAGTCTTAAGGCATCAATTCAAATAACACACAAGCTGTGTGTCATTTACATCATTTAACAAAGTCAAATCTAAATTTGTGTGGAAGTAACATTCCTTACAAGTATTGAAATGAATGAGCGTCAGAGGTTATTTGGAACACATTAAGCATTATTTGTGAATGAATGTGTATAAATGCTGCTGTCTGTACATCTCCCATATACTGCACTACCTCAGTCATTGGAGTAGTTTGCCAATTATTTCCTACGGGCAGCACACTACAACGATGATTGTCAGCATAACGGATGTGCTAGGTAACAATGTGCACGTAACAACATGCAAAGTTCTGATGCCCTTTCAGCAAAGTCATACCTAAATGTTTCTCATTGTCCTTCCTCTCATTAAATCACTGTTAATATGTTCATTTCACTGCTCATTTGACCATGAGTATGAGACTAAGGGTAGAACAATGATTCATTCAAATGTCAGGTACTTGTGTATCAAATTCCTATTGTCCATAAACAGTGAGAATCCTTTATTACATTTGTCTTAATGAATCTATATTTTATAAAGTGATTTATTATATATATATATATGTGATATATATTATATTTTTACTGGACCATGCTTCCCGAGCTGGTGAAGTATGGAAAGAAAGAGGATAGAATCACATTGATACTTGGTATTTACTGAAGTGGATACGGATTGATGATGTCATTTGGGACTTTTGCTTTGCATAGTGTAACAATATAATAACATATTATGGGCTGCTATGAACTGTATTAATGACATTACTAATGGTTTTATTACTGTATTCAATGTGTGTCTGGATTTAATTACTGTTGATTTTTATTTCAATATAAATGTTGCCACAAAAGTGTCCATATTTGGATAAAACCACAAGAACACTAACATTATTGTGAATTATAATCCCACAGCTGGTCGATTAGGACACTTTCATATTAATCCATATGAGCTGGAATTACGTATTGCACAAAGTATGTTGCACATTCTGCTTCCTGGTGTTTCTCTCTTTTGTTATTTCATAAATAACTGCAGAGCTGAAAGTGGCATAAATAATGTATCGGATGGAGATGAACATGTGGCACACATCTGCTCCGAATGTGTTTTTTCCATCTCGCTTATCTCCAGCGATTTCTAATGCTCACTGCACAGCAACATAAACAATGAGTTTAAAGTACAGTTATCGAAGGAACCTTGTTACATTCAAAATATTGCTCACTTATATTATTGGTTCCGTGTGTTCAGCAAAAACACAGGAGTCTTTTCAGTATTAGTCTATTGAATTCATTCAGTATGTTCAAGGTCTGCAAGTTTGTCACTTAAAAATGCTCAAATATTAAACTTCTACAAAAACTCTATTTTCTGGTACTTTAGTTTAAACTCATTATGAAACAGAATGTATACAATTCTTAAGACAGCAGGGTGACAAGCCAGGAGTCACCAGGAATAGAAGTTTTAGTAGTTCCAATTGTTTTTGTAAATAACATTTGGTCATTGAAATAGTTTTAAGGATTGCGGCATTTCCTCAAAGTTCAGGAATTAGGGCGAGTTTCCAACCCCATCCCTAATTCTCTATAGGAATGTTATAAATAGCGCATATAACAAAAACAAATTGCATTGCATGTACAGAGATGTTATTAACTATTCCATGTGCAATTATTATTTCTCTGCCAAATACATTATAAAAAGGCCATAGGGTATGAATATATTCTAGATGGGCAAGTATTTAGGACACGGGGGGGGGGCTGATCCAGAGTTTGTGAGTATGGGTAAAACAGGTGCAAGTTCTGACCTGGACAGGCAAATATAAGCTGTGAATACAGATTAAAGTTGAACTCTAATGTAAAAATGCAACATTAAGCTATTTAGCTTGTGAGATGTTTGTGGAAATGCAAAGGGTTTTACCTGCATGCAATAAAATAAGTGCAGTGTTAGGGGGCGCTTATAAATGTTAATTCTGTTGCGTGCAGAGAAACACTTTCATTTTGAACAAATAACTTACAAAAATCATAGCTTTATGGTTCATTTGCAAATTAGAGTTAAACTAGGAAACACACCTCTTGTCTCTAATTCTGTTTTCACAGTTTGTACTTGCTTCCCCTGCAGTTCAATGTTTGGTTTTGCCCTGGTCTGGATCAGCCCCTTACAGTTGTTTGCTCTTGCTCCCAAACTCTTGATCAGTTCCCAGTCTGAACTCTGGCTAGTTCAGATAAACAAGGTACACAACGAAGGGGGTTATAATATACAGTAAATCAGATTTTAAAAAGGTGCTTTACCCGATTTTCATCCCAAATCTATAATATATGTCCGATATTGAACAGGCAATATACTACCTAATTACTGCACGTCACAAGGGCAATTTCTTTCTGGTTTTATTTTTACTGTAACATCCCCTTCTTTCTCATAGTCTTACATTACACGCTGAGAGTCTATGACCTAAATTTAAAAATGGGGATGTTGCCAATAGCAGCCAATCCGATTTGACTTCACATTCTACCGTATGTAAAATGAAACTGGGAACTTGGGTAACATCCCTACTTTTCAATCTCCCTGCTTAGTAAATATAGGCCTATGATCTTTTATATGACTGGAAGCCATATTTGTTTTCTCTTCCAGAGCTAAGAAAGGCAACTGCATGTTTAAATGTGTTTAGGAATGGGTTTGTATTCCACTTCTGAGAGTCCATTACTTTTAATATTACAGTTTCCCTTCATCTTAACTGTTTGAAAATGGACTATATAGACTGATGACTAAACCCAGACCCCAAACATAACTCCAAATAACTCTTTGCATATAAAATGGCATTTCCACTATTATATTAGCCATATTTCTGCTATTAGGCACTTATAATTTAATGGCACATATTGAATAAATAATAAACATAGTTCCATTAAAGTCTTCAAAGAAATGGAAGATATTATTACTTAAAACTATTGTATAAAATTAAAGGATACATTTCACATCTACATTTTATAGTATTGTTTTTATATTAATAATTTGCTCATAATATATCCTTTTATTCAACATAACTCATGCGAAAAACACATACGTCTCCTATGTATCATATCAAATGTGAGGATTTAACCTGCAAGACATTCCATAAACTATTTTGGATAATGTGGGTGTAATTAAACTTTATTTCTATATGTTTGCAATGTTACCATATTGGAAGATGTCAATTATATATCAAATTAAATTATGTGTTAATTAATATATTATTTGACACTGATTTACCCTCATTGGTATTTACTGTTTTCAGAAATGAAAACATGCAGTTGTTTTATATGTAATGGAGTCAGTGTATTACCAGCATCTTGTACTTTGCCCAGTATCTTGTACTTTGACCAGCAAAGTACAGGAATGTTGAGTCTTAATGAAATAAATGTACAAACATGTTTCCATTGTTTAACTGGAAGCTGATAACCGTCCTCCAAAATACTATCAAAATAATAATGTAATTAGAACAATGTAGGGAGCAGTTTATCCTTGTCTATTTTACAGCATATGAAGTAAAAAATAATCAGGAAGGTAAATGGTCACATCATTAGGATTCTTGTTAAATATGTCTACGTGGAATGTTTCCTACTTACCCCCCCCCCCCACCTCCATATACCTGTGAATGATACCGGGTACTGTTGGAACCTGTTTTTCAATAGATTTTTGCCACATTGCCAAGCCAGAAGATGATGAATGGTGTATTTTCTACAGAATCCAAACCTGGTGTTAATTAGCCTTGCACTCATAGTCATAGTAGAATGCCACCATGCTGTAGGTTCCCCATCTATGGTTTTACCAGTGATGAAGGCTAATGCCATTTACCCTAATATCAGAATGGAGGGTGGTCTCTAAATATTCATATTCTTAATTGAAGACAGACAATGTTTTTCTTTATTTTAACTTGTTTATTGAGTCAGTTAATAGATGTCAATACTGTCAACAATGCATAAAAAATGTGTAATAGTACAGAGGAGCTGACAAGTGTTAATTTAAGAACAGGGCATCAAATATGTAGTATCACCATAGGCAGGGCTCGAAGTGGGGGGATATATGGGGGTATGACATACAGTACTGGCACTTCTCCCTCTGTTGTACTGGAAAATTTTAAAATCTACATTGACTTCCATTATTTTCTATGTTTCCATAGCGCCACTCCATACCCCCACTTCTAAATTTCCACTTCGACCACTGACCATAGTAATATAGAAAAACAAATAAAAACAATGTAATCCAACAAGAAAGTAAAGTGGGTATTATTGGAAGAGTGAGAGTCTCATTCTCAGAGGTAGGAAGGAAAGACAATGAGACCATTCAGCATTCATCATGGTGAGGGGGTAGTACTGAACCTCTGTTTTGGAAGGTGGGGAGAGTGAGCCAAGGAGTATAGTAGTCCTCTTCCCTACCATAAAGGAAAGAAGGCAAATTATTCCAAGTCTGTGACACGTATCACATAGGAAATCAAGGAGGGTAGTGAAGGGGGAGCTGTTTATTTGTAAAATATGGTGATGATGGCGGTAAGATACAAGCTTGCAAGAGTGTGTCTCATATATACAGTTATATTACATGTGTGCTGATTGGTCCATTATGTGTCCTATTCTGTCTTGCTGCAAGATAACTATTATCTATATATATTTTCAAACTTCTGGGAGTTTCCATGTGCTGCAATTGGAAAACTTAAGATAGCTATTGAATTTGCATTCATATGCTAGTACCTCTAAATCAGTTGCAGGGGGTTTGGCTGTGTATATCATAAACTAATTAAAAAAAGCAATTTTAGTAAATAACATCCATTTGTGGGGCTCAAT
>JABWIB010001468.1:5719-17309 GCA_016617825.1 Platyplectrum ornatum | reverse complement strand
TATGGACATTTAGAAGTGGTGGTATGGATATTTAGAGGTGGTGGTATGGATATTTATGTGTTTTATATATTTGTGCATTTAAGCTATGTGTTATCTTCTCTATTCTGCAGATGCTGCTTAATCTGAAACAGCGTCTGATGACAGTAATTAGGACATGTCTCTTTGTTCTTCTTTTTTTTTGTAACTTTCTTAGCCAGCATAACAGAAAATGACTAGAACAAATACAGATACAGCACAAGGTTTAAGTACCCATAGTGTAGAAAAACTGTCTACAGAAATATGCAGTAACATTCACAATAGTTATAACAGCAGTCAAAAATAGAGAATTCTGGTTGGTAGGATATCAGTAGCAATTTATCCTACATGGTACAGTAACGGGGTCTCCTTGTTCTTCTATTCAGCTCACTGCCTATGCACATAGCTATGTGTGCTGTAAAGAAGGGAAAGTGGGGTACACTGCACAGGAGCAAGGAAGCTACACTAGAGGTCAGATGTCAGGAAGGCAATATTTGACCATGTACACATGTACAGCAAACATTATATACAATGTACTATCTACACTACAGAGAGTAGCTTGAGGGTATGTTAAAATAATACATGTTTCTCTTCTCACACATATATAATACATCAGTGGTCGAAGTGGAAATTTAGAAGTGGGGGTATGGACATTTAGAATTTGCGCTATGGAAACACAGAATATAATAAAAGTCAATGGAGATTTCCAGTTTTTTCAATTACATGATCGAGAGAATTGCCGGTATGGCATATCCCCATATACACCCCCACTTCCAGCCCTGTAATACACAATGCATAATATCACTTTTTACTATACAGAAGAAATATAAAGAATAGCTGGGAACTGCCAGGAATTATTTTAATGGTACTACTATAACTAGAGTACTAGATGATCATGGAGTTTCATTTAAATATTTTAGATGTAAATGTATCTTTTTAGTAAGTCGTAAGTCAGTAGTAAGTAAAGCATACCTCCCAACTACCTCGTTATCGGAAGAAACTGGTAGGCAGTTAGGACAGTGAGACAAGTTCCCAAAAGCTGGACTGTCCTGCTAAAATCGGGACAATTGGGCAGTATGATAAAGTCTAGATTTGGTCCAGAGCTCTAGATGTCTGAGACTGATCTTTGATTCACTTAACTCCTTCTTTCTATCCTCATTGGTTTTCAACTGCTTTCTAGTACGCCAGAGTAGTGCTTGGCCTTACTAGCATATTTTACTATGTGAGAGTACAGGTTTTAGCTGACATATTCCAGTGTCTAATGTGAGTAGATTTTTTTTATTTAATGGTCTAATAAAATAAATGTCTGCCTCGTTTCCTATACAATAAAACATTCACTGAGCTTCATTTCTGAATGTCAATTCACTGTCCGTCATAAATAACATTTATCAAGTGATCTTAGCTCACACAGTGGGGAAAAGAAAACCTTGGCCCAGTAGCCACATAGGAATATGAAATGAAAAATAATTTACGACACACTGTACACATCTGATTGGTCCCAGGTCAAAGTCTCTTCTTTCTCTCCAGCTCTATGCCTAGACCTGCTCAACTTCATTTAAGAGCGATCAATTGTAATTTGCCAACTCTGTGTCTTTCTGATAAGAAAACCATTGAAACACTTACTAATCCCACAAAGGTTGTGCGGCTCTCACTATCCTGAACATAATTTAATGAAATCGATTTTGTGTTTTTATTACAGCTCAAAAATGAAATACTTGGTGTTGTCGCCTAGCACTCATTGCAAACCTGAATCCCATTATGTTGCAAATGATTTTATCAGTAAAATTAGACGTGTTTTCGTGATAAACAGGAGGAATAGATTAAGTTGATCCATATTTGCAAAACTGTATTCCAGCAATTTCGTTCAAATAAATGTTTACAAAAGATCATAGAGAATTATGTTTCTCTAAAACTACACATTTTAATAAGTGGCCAAGCAAAGAAAAGGAAATAGAAAGTTAGTACTTTTAATACTGTTTGATGACGTTTTTATTTCCACTTTACAATTTATTACTCTTTCTGAACTTTCAGACTTGGGCCTATATTTAATAAGCAGAGATTGAAGAGTGGGATGTTGCCAATAGCAACCAATCAGATTCAAGCTCACATTCTCCAGCATGTAAAATTAAACTAAGAGCTTAAATCTGATTTGTTGCTATGGTCAAAATTCCCACTCTTCAATCTCCCTGCAATCTCCCTGCTTAGTAAATATAGGCCTTGGAATCTAAACATTAATAGCTATTTATTGGTGTATACAATTACAACCTATATATGCACTACTAGAGCAGTACATACATTTTACCAGGCAACATATACATCCGAGATAGACCAACAAAGCAATCTGATAAAAGACTGATAAAAGGATGAGATGACTTTCTCATGTTGAATGAATGGAAACATTGTACAAGCAAAAGTAGTTACAGCATGGTTGCCAACTCTCCCTGAATATCAGGGAGACTCCCTGAAAAGTGGATAATCTCCCTGATGCTCATTCAGGTGAAGAAGACATTGTGTTATGATGATAGAAATCACACATTGTGTCCTATTTCTATAAATATAATAATATAATAATATAATAAGTTAGTGGTTCTCCTATTTACATCTATTCACAATAAATAGTGAAAGTGAATATTTACTGACAATTTAAGAAACAATAAATACTGATGCAGCTATTTTTATTATGAAATAGTTCTCATGGCCGAGCTAGACACACCCATGGGTGGAGCTATCCACAGGACACACCCCTTTGGTGGCACAAGATACACCCCTTTGGTGGCCCTTTTGTGCAGCGCTTGTCACAATCTCCCTGAAATCCATTTGCAAAAGTAGGCAACCCTGAGTTACAGTAGACTGAATCCAGACCTCCATACCTTAACTTTTTATTTATTTACACACCCCATGTAAATAACGGCTGACATGGAACGTGTTTATGTACCCTTACTGTATGGTTTAAATACCTCCCCCAGCCCACTCATCACACCCTTTTGCTTAAAAAAAAAATCCCACCACGGAATCAAGGATGGATTGCAGTAAATGACAACGGTCAGTTTTTGAAACCAAGGAGTTTCTTCTGCTAATATGGATATTTAAATTGGGTGGGTAACAACCAGTCTTAAAATCTGTAAATCTGTAGTCAGTTTGCTCTTATACCTGCATGGGATTTATGATTCTCAGAGATATGACCTAAAAACTCTGCTTCCGATGTGGACAGAGCTTTCACCACAGTGACTTGGGTTGGTCAGAGGTGTTAGAGGTGTGTTGCTCATCATGCATGGTGGTGACTTCTGGACGTTTAATATTTGGCTAACCATGTGAAATAGTATAGAGACAGAGAAGTAGAGAGTTCAAGGGAAGTGATTTCAGAATAAATATAGCGCTTGAGATTGAGCACTGGAAACCTGTCTTTACTGGTCCCCTTCACATAACAGAAGGGGAGGAGAGGATGTGCAAGAGAAGTAGGAACTCATCCAAGGAAGGACTGTGTTATAAAGATCAATGGTCATACTAGAAAAACTTGTCAATAGAAAATAATGTGAAAATAAATAATTATTACGAAGAGTATGTATGTAATTGTAGCCTGCGTCATTTTAAAACTTGTTACATGCATAGAACTCAGGACCAGAGAATCATAAATACTTTGTTTAAGGTGCCCTATGCATACCAAAAATGTTAGACATCCTGATAAATGCTGGAGATCCATATGACTGCGCATAATCCATTCAAATGGAGGTCTTAAAGTCTGCACATTAGAGGGAGGTACACTACCATGGCAAGTATGTGGCCACAGGGCTGCCTTAAGTCCCTGTGTCATGAAGGTTTGCTTGGAAAGTGAAATCCTACTGTGGAGCTAATATGCATGAACATAATCTTTCTATGTGCCACATTAAGTAAGTGTTCAACCAATGATCTAAACTGCAGGGTTTTATTTTTACATATTTACACCTGTAATGTAATTTATGTGTATTTATCTAAGTTTGGTTATGTTGTGCTTTTATATGGTCATCAGCATCAATCTGACATGGATTCTGTTCATTTAAGGGTTCAAAAAATACAATTACATATGTTATTAAACTATGGGTAACCTGCAGGGTGTTCCTTTCAAAGTTTTACTTCAACAAAAATGTTATGTATTTGATTTAATGTAAAATTTTGGAACTGTTCATGAATGGCAAATCATAATTGTACAAATAATCTAATCAAAAGAATTGCGAAACCAATGTCCTTTAACTGTTCTGAATAATATTATACATATGTGAGAACGGAGCAAGTTGCACATTTGTGTGCAATATGACACAATGGGTTCCTCTAATCAGAATTGGATCTGAAAGACTGAAAGACTGCAGGTATGATTGTTCCTTTGTTCAATAAATATATTCATATTTAAATATTTTTCCTTCCCATATCTTTGCTTATTACACCATTAAATGGGATAATGTGTGATTGGGTGTTAGAATGATGTGCACTGTACACATCTTGCATCATGGCAGATTGCAGGGAGATGAAACATTTATAATGGAGGTGGGGGTTTGGAGTCCAATGCATCTATGGTATCTATAAAAAAAAATAATTGAATAGATACTCTTCAAGCATAGCTATTGTGGTAGACCTTTAACCGATTTATCTGATCTTTTCTCCTTGTTAGGCGAATACATTGATGAATCTGGAAATTGCAGATTATGCGACGCCTCTTGTTATAAGTGCACAGGTCCTGGTAAACATAATTGTATTGGATGTTCTATTACAAGGTAAAGTCATTCATTATAATACCATTTAGCATCAATCATTTCATTGCACTGTAATTGAAGTGATCACACCATGCATAACCCAATTTCCATGATATATAATAGTATAGTACTCTGCACTTGCATTACGATTGCTTGGGAGGTGGAACATTCCTGGAACATATCTATATTGTGCTTGATTATTATGTGTGCAAACATAACCACTTAAAAAATGCAGTGATGTGTAAGTTTGGATTGAACCTAATCCTCCATTTGCATAGATTTCTAAAAGTATTCTCCCTGGATTCAAACACTAACATTCATTTTACCTCCCCTGCAATTCAACATGGTTTTGCCCAATCAAAACTTTACGCTAATAAGTTCCTTAGTTCTATATTTAAAAAGAAGAAGAGATAAGTGTTCTGTTTAAAGGACGCACTCCCTATCCCATCATCAACCTCCAGGAAAAGATAGGTTAATCACTCTTAACCTTAAATTAATTAATACTTATTAACATTTATTAATATTTATTTAAAAACATGGGAGAGATCTTCCTAGCAGCGAAATATTTAAAATCAGTAATGTGAAAGAAGAAAGAAAAAAGTGTCTTAAAATTGCAAATGCCAAGCATGCGGCAGTACCACCTCACATATCAATATTAAATTAACATGTAGCTGATGTCAGGGACTTAGCTCCTAATATTGAGCCACCACCATAGTATTTATATATAACCATGGGCAATAATAGTTACTGCTCCAACAATATTAGGTTACCAAAAAGTAGAGCCCTGACTTTAAAGATATTTTTACATAGAAGTGAGTGTACACATTAACACTATAAATGAGGTACGCCGCGTCTTGGCATGCCTTGACGCGCGTTTCGCCGTAAGCTTTGTCAAAAGGCCTGGGTGTGCGGTGTCAACCTTCTATTTGAAGTTCCTTAGTTCGTTGTTAAAAGCAGTTAGAGGTCCTTCAACGGGTGGTACTCACCTTTTTTACTGACAACAGAGAATCTGATAGATTTGCATGTCCTGGTCACTGGACATGCTCAGCGCAGAAAGCATCACATCTACAGCTAAGCATAAAGTCCAGTCTATCATGTAATGTCTCTACTTACTCAGTCAACACACATGACAATGACAGGATGTCACAGTAGCTTCAAGCCCACAGTCACGACATACAGATAGGTGCAAACGATTTTAGACTACTGTTAATAGTTTAGGATTAGACTGTTATTATTATTTAAAATTATTGGATTTCTCCAGCAAAATCAGGTAAGTAATACATATATTAGCTGGGTCACAATGCATTTTCCTTTCTGTTAGAGTCTTTTTATCCTTGTTTTGTGGTTTTGACCTGTATATATATATGATATTTATTGTTATCAGGCGTATGCACTGGGAATTTTCTGTGCTTTACAAGCTTGTTTTAACCTCCTGGACGATACTAAATATTGTTTTGTGCATGAAATTGATCTATGCTTTATGGAGTCATATTTGGAAAAAAAACAAATCTATATTTGAGCTTTGGTATTGATTTTGTTTAAAGGGTAAAAGCATGTTAGAAGATGACCCATTCATCTGTAGTAAGTTCTATTAGATTTGACAATCTTGTCTGAAAAAATATATATAGAATATATTATATATTATACTCTGAGTTTTTAAATCTTTGTATGTGTCTAAGGGATATGATAGTAGCTATCAAATATAAAGAGGAGGTACAAGACCATAGAATTTTTCTGAGAAAGAGGTAGGTAGGCTTAATGGAATGCACAGAAATTTACTTCACTAAAAGGGTAGTTGATAAGGGGAATAGCCTGCCATCTTAGGTGGTAAAGACTAACACAGTAGAACAATTAAAAAATGTAAATGATAGAATCTCTAACACTCTATCTAAAACTATATTATGGATGAAAAAGCATCTATAGAACTTTACAAAAAAAACATTATATGACATCCACATTTGTATTTGTCAATTAATGTAATAAAACTATGATTAAGAGGAAATTCAGTCAGTCGCATAAGGTGTACACAACTTTACCTAATCATCATCAATATTTTTCCACTCTGTGATGAAATCATAGGATCTGTAGTGTGATATCTCTATGCCAGCCCCTACATTGCTCACAGTTTATCTTCACACATAGGTCAGATCTATTCTATGTTATAATATGTTTACTAGGGATGTCTTCATTTTAATTAATCTGAAGTGTTGTCTCAGAAGCAGAAACAGCTATTACAAGAAGGGCAGGATCCCTGAGATAACTCTCAATTAGCTGCATATATATAATCCAGATTAAGAAAGGTTCATGACACTATATTATATCTGAATTAAGTATTAATTGACATATGATCAAAAACACAACTGATAAGACAGAAAATAGACACATGTAGTTTTATATTTGCTCCAACTGGAGATAATAATAATAATAATAAAAGAGACAGGGGAAAGGTTACATGACAATATCCATTGTTCTACCACATTTCCAGATCCTGTGTGCTCATTAAGGCGATTCTCTTTCATTGTATTACTCTCTATCTTTTCCTTTCTTGCTGTAAATGTCATGGCTCGTTGGTCAGGCAAAGTGCTGGAGGCGTCCCTGGACAAGGGCTCCTTCCTCACAAAGAGCTGTGTATTGACTAAAGGACGTTGTTATCTTGAAGCCATTGAAAGACCATTGTGAAACAAGCTGGTGGTCTTTGTCCTGCTGTAAGTATGCAGAAGTTCATCCCACTCCATCATCATTACAAATGTACAGTCTATTGAGTGGAATGACAGTGAGTGCAGAGGTGCTCCTTCTGCTTTCCGCTGCTTTTGTGTTGCTATTCTATGGCTGGCGAAAAGACTTGTTATTTTGGTAACAATATATAAATTACAACGTCCCAGCTGAGGGGCAGAGTGTAACTTTTTATACAATCACACAGCTTATTATCTTGACCTACGTAAATACACATATACATTTCCCATTCAGAGAGCACAATAATAGATAGACTGACACACTGACATATGCAAACTTTACTGTTCTAGTTGATACTATCAGCTCATTTGTGGGGGTATCATCCAGCTAACCAAGTCATTCCACAATGCCACAGCAATGTACCAAAATAGCTATAGAAGAGGAAATAATAAAAATATAACAGAGTTGCTGACTTTTGAGCCACTAACATTTGGGAAGGGCGGATGGCGTGATTTATGACAATCATGCCTAAAGCCCCAGCAGCGATCTGTATTTACTATGGATGGGTGGGGCTTGACATAATTAAGCCACGCCCATCCTATGTAATGCTCAGGACTAGAGGCAGGGATTTACATTAAAATAACCACCCTAGCCCAGATCCCAGGGGATGTTTCCCGAAATTCGTCAGTCTCCTAGGAATCCCAGAAAACCATGTAAACCATGTAAAAAAACCCTCGTTCTGTTAGCCTTGTATTAGAATAATTGTTTGAAATTCTAAAGCACTAGTTATTATGATAGTGCTATATAATAATCAATATTATTATTATTATTATTATTAATAATAATAATAATAATAACATGGTCAAAAAAGACCATGAAGAACTGGGAAAGGTGTACTGATTTCCTGTCATTTGCATTGCCTAGACATAACTTTTATTATTAGTAGGTTAAAACTCCAATGACTAGCTGGCTGTTATGGTCACCTGAATATGTCATATAACATATAATTGGTCTAGGACACCATAGTAACATAAAGTTTAATCAGCCCTAATACAATTCAGTTGAGTGGATGCAATGTATTATGAATAATATAGTTCACAGTATAGAATGAAGAGAAGGATTTAGCTTTATGGTGTCCATGTGATACTGTATGCTCTACATGTCAGCATATCACACAGAATAAAATAAACTATTTATAATAAACTATAAGGAAAATGAACAATTTACATAAATTAACAACTGTAATGCAAGCACAAATAAAATCACACAGGCAGGTCTTAAGGATTGCTATTTCCCAGGCTTTTCTACAAAGATACATTCTGTTAATTGCAGCACCATAGAAATGCTTGTTAATGACTGTGAAATAAAATAGAGTTTTCATTAGCTGGGATTTACCTCCACTCAGAATCAATAAGGGTGCCTAAACCATGAGCAAGGACCCTTGTTCCAGCATCCAGACACTTGCCTTTACAGAAAGGTGCCAGTCACTGTGATCAAAGCCACTTGCTAACCACAAAATCCCTGGGCCCAGATTTCCCAGCCGCTGCGAGAACAAAACAAACAAACACACTGTACCTACAAGACATTTCCCCCTGTTAATGTATGTGCCTATATTCAACCTGGCCTTTCAGAAATACTTTAAGAGTCTGCTAGGAATACAGGAGCGACCGCTAAAGAACAGTAGCTACCAACAGCTAGGAAGAATCAATTTCAGTCTTTTCCGTTACATTAAACGCACTTTGTGTTTTGGTTTTATTTTATAAGGGTTGCCTGGGTAATGGCATAGGATCTATGACTGTTTGCTCACGTCGCTGTAGAATTTAACAGAAACATATTTCTCTAACAAGTGAGAGTTTAATGTTCAGGANTTAAATTGGATCTGAGTGTTAACCCTTATTTCCGAGTTCCTGCTCAAGCAAAGCTGGGATTTAAAATTAAAGGGTTTCCAATACATATTAAGGCATTATAAATGTTCTAAAGAGTACAAAGAGTAGGCATTGAGTATTGTATTTATTTTTTATAATTACCCTTTGGTCTATATACCTGACCTTACTTAGTGAAATTGTGTACTTTGTAATAGCCATATTATACTGTTTATGGCAATTATAGAATGAATGTATGTATGTATGGACATTCGGGTTAAGACTGCTGCATGCTTGTATTTGTGTGCTGCATGCAGACTTATTTTTCATGAATGGGAAAGGAAAAATAATGAATTTAAAAGAATTTAAATATTAAATAAAAAAAATTACAAGAATTAAAATCTATCCATCCACAATAGAATATATGAATACATTCAGGAAAACTATATAAATTCTCCCCCCCCCCCCCCCTTAAAACCAACCAAAACAACATTACACTAATACTTTGCTTCTATAATGTAATATAACTGAATTTATATAAAGAAGCACAGGGCTCCTGTCAGAGAGTGAGGGTGCCTGATCTTGTATCTTCCCTGCACATTATGAGCCTTGCGATTCTATAATATAAGTTTGGTTTTGTTATATTATATAAGTGCAGGGTGCCCTGCACTATATAACTTGGGGTCCCTGTGGATTGCCACCTTGCCACTCCCCCCCATTCCCAGGGTCGCCATCAGGGGGGGAAAGCCAGGCCTACTGTCCTGGCTCGGCTTTCCCCCCTTCCCAGGAGGGGCCGCTGCTGTGACACTGTCGTGCAACAGAGAGAATACAGAAGGAAAGCTTCCATGTGGCGTCTAAGTAAGCTACCGTCGAGCCCGGACAGACGTAGTGACGTCATGAGGTCACAGGGTGGCCCGGGACTGACGGAATTTGTAAGTCCCGGGCCCGGGTTATACTGATGGTGGCCCTGCCCATTCCTATGCCGCTGTCTGCAATTCATCATGATTTTGCCCAGGTCTAACTTTCCTCTTTTATTTTCAAGCCTGGATTTAGTCCTTGAAGTGTAAAATGACACCTGGGCAAAACCATGTTGAATTTTAGGGAAGAGAAAAACATTTTTTGCATGCAGACTTCGAAGTATACTTTGATTTTGCTTTTAACACATAGTGATCAATATAACTTTCACACTGTCATTAGACTTGGCTAGGAAATACCACCTTGCTTCTGTAGCTGTTACCAAAAGATTAAATTTACTTCCTCTGCAATTTAATATGGTTATTTTCTCAACTTAATCTAGTTCTTTGATACTTGAATTTTTAATCTCCCATTAACATCAGACTCGCCTCACACATCAAGCTGGGCACTCACACAAACGATGCATGGGTTCAATAATTATTCCTGCCCACACTGCACACTATCATTCCCTTTGAGGCAGTATCATTTGGGAATTCCGAACAATCAGATTATCGTCTAGTGTGCCACCCACACACTAGAAAGATTATTGGCCAATTCATAATAATGATGATTAGTGGATTGGCACTAAATATTTGTTCTAGTGAGTGCCCAGCTTAACCAAATACCCTACCAGTACCCTATCAGTTGTCAAGGTCAAATGCTGACTTTACAATACAATAACAGAACAAAAGAATCTTCTGACACTGGCACTAAACCTGTGCCTGCTCGCCATGATTCCATGGATTGAATCACAAGGACCAAAGCAAAAAGACTCAGTAATAGAAATAGCATTAATGTCTATAAAGGATACATACCTTAATGATAAAATAAAAAAAAGCCACGCTAGAACATATGTATTATTATGCTTGTGTAACCAGGACCATAAAGAATCCTCTGAGAATAATGATTGATATGCAAAAGTGAAAACCGGTCGAATTTACAAGCAAGATCTCTTACTTAGCAGATAATCCTGTGATCATGATGATTTGTCTATCACACATTGGTTTATGTTTCTGATATATAACTGTGTAGTAGGAACTACTGATATTAAAAACACTGCTACTTTTCTGTCATTTTCTGTCTAGGTTCTTGGATGATGGACATTGTGTATTGGCGTGCTCTCCAGGAAAATATGAATCTAATGGACAATGCTATGCATGTCATCATACTTGTCATCAGTGCAGTGGCAGTGAGCCTGATGCATGTACATCATGTGGAATTGGTAAGTCAGACAGAAGAACTATTTTATATCTATGTCATTCATTTTTCTTAATAAAAACACATGAAATATTATGTAGTGCTCTCCTCTACAGGCAGTATATCGCTCTCATTCACAAAGATCAGGGGCTAAGCAGCAGGAAT
>JABWIB010001467.1:52355-67104 GCA_016617825.1 Platyplectrum ornatum | reverse complement strand
GTGGATGAGTGTGGATGAGTGTGGATGAGTTTGGATTGGTTAACACAGATTCACATTTTCGCTATGTGAAAAGAGATCACAATCTGAACATACAGCTGGAAAATCCACTTCTGTTCTGTTCTGACCTTGGTACAAACCTGCTGGTAGGCCTGCACTGGTGCTAAATTCTTGCAATGGTGCTAAACTGCGGACCTGATTCAGAGTTTGCTGTTTCAGCAAAAATAATCCCCACAAGCAAGGAAAAGGAGCGTCCATTATGCCCATCTTCCCGGCTTCAGTGGAGCTTTAAGCTCCAGCCTCAACACTTTTGTTTTAGTTGATGTTGTTTTTGGTGTTTTATTCATAAAAAGCTGACATAGTAATCGCTGTGGCTACTATACATGTATATTGAACATAAAAATAATGTGAATGTAGTTTTTAATGTTGGCTTTTCCAGCATTAAAAAAATATATATTTATTATTTTTTTCTCAGTAGCCAGCTTAGTACTCACATCAGCTTCTGTGCCGGCTTTTTAGGAAAGAAAATGTGTAAAAAAACAGAAACAAAGAAAAGAAAAAACACATTTGTACATTAAAATATATATTTTTATTTTTGACCCCTTTAAAGCAGGTCATTTTCCATGACTCACTCCAAACTCAATGCAGAGAGCGAATCCCTTGCAAAACCGCATGCATTAAATGTTACACCTGGGTAAAACCATTCTGAATTGCATGGGGGGCAGCAATTTTCATCTGTTGAAGAGGTGAGAGATGATGTTTCCTAGTCTAATAACTATTTAAAGATAAAACTGGTCAATGTATATGTACAATAAACAAATATAATAGCAAATATTTCTCTTGCACACAGAATGTAAAATAACTACCCCCTCACTGAAATTCAACATGGATTTGTCCAGATTAAACTTCCACCTAATTTGCTCTTATTTTTAAACTGTAGAAGTCCGAGAGCTGGTTGACTTGAAGATATTATCACCTTTACCGTGAATAAACTAACCAATATTCCTTCTGACGACTGCTAACTCACATTCAGCCATTAGATGTCAGAAGAGACCATGAAATCCATCTACAGGCTTCAGTGAGAAATCATTTGTATAACAAGCGAGTACTTTACATTATTATATTATTATTATTATTATATTTTATATTATTGTTATTATATATTATATTATTATATTACATTATACTTAGAACTAGATGAGTAAAAAGAAGAGGAAGAATGCAGCATACATTCAGTTCAGTTGCCAGAGGTTGCGTGACGAGATATAGTGCTACGCATGCTGCAGATGGAGTGTGCCGCGAGATGGCATCAGGAGTTTTCTTTGCTTCTTGATGCATGATTTCATATTGTTCTTGAACTAGAAAGATGCAAAGAACTAGGACCACTAGGGTGCATATGCTGAGCTAGGGGCATGACTGTGGGGTATATGAAGGGGACTTTGGCCTCTGTGTGCTGCCATGCCCTGGTTCCTCTGCCCTGGTGATGACTCATGGCTCTCTACATGCTCTTTCCTGGCCTGACACTCTGGTCATCAACTCTATCGGGCCCCCGACGTGCATCTCATCCGCAGGAGCAGGTCTGGTTCTTCCGTCCTCCTGGGGAGCGGCCTCTGGCCCACTAGGCTCCACACCATGGGGCCGTCCTCCTCCAAGTCAGCCTCAGGCGTAGTGCTCAAGAACACCAGACATCAGAATGGAACCTTCTCTCCAGCAAGATTCTCTCTCCATTCCCTGCAGTTGTCCTCCCCCTCTCCACGCCTCTTGTTATATATTTATTACCAAGTACAATATTTTACCATCTGGTCTTATCTTCCTAATCCATGGACAATATGTAAAAGAAACAGAAGCCCATTGCTTCTAACTTCCCATCCTCCATGCACTGTGCCACAAGGTGGTGCCCAAATCTAAAAAACACACACATCATAAAATACTCTGTTCACTATTGTGAGAGGAAACGTCTGGAGATGATCCAGGGTTTAAAGGGTAACAGGTGAGAGTATAGACCTGAGTAAAGCCATAATGCAATGGGGCGTGCTAATGATTTTATCTTCTTTAGTTTTAGGCTGAATGTCAAAATTAGAGTTGGACTAGGAAACGTCATCAATCAGTCTGTAATTCTGTTTTACAGTTACCCGTTTCCTACCACTACTCTTCAACTGTATCGTAATTCCCATGACCCCCCCCCCCTGTACAAAAGGGGAACACGCTTACATTTTGTTGAGTAGATGTCATATCTGATGTCCTGATCCGAGGTCTAGTTTTCTAAGGATAAATCCCATAAATACTACCCATAACCCTTTGCCATCTCCTCATTTCCGTTCTGTTGCCTTTGCTACATCTATTTCCATAACTCCGCTTTTACATTCCCTTCCTGCTCTTCATACCCGATAGAGCTGATGTTCCAGAAATAAAACGACTTTCTGAAAAACAATATATACTTAAATAACGTGACAAGCTTGAGCCCCATAGCAAAAAGGTGGGGCCTGATTCTGAATGAGTGGAGTCATGAATACTAGGGGTGGAGCTGAATGTATTCTTGTGAGGTTGACAGCTTGAAACAGCGCTCAGCATTCCATGAACACATACTGTGCGCTGACAATAAATATTATAAAGTGATGAAGTGCTATCATCATGGCCGGCGCGCCCATTAAGCGACTTTACATGGCCGTCTATAGCCCAGAGTGGGTGGGCATCACAGTTGAAGAAAAAAATCTTGAAAAAAAAAATAACTTAAAAGTAAATATCGGGATTGCGGGCGGCAATAATAAGAAGACTTCCTCCTCTCTGCCGCCCTCCACGACCGCCTTGGCCGTCACAGATGGAAGAAGGGGGGGGGGGATGCGATGCCTAAAGGTCTCTGGTCCTAAAGTGCCCAGAGACCTAGCACCGGCCTTACTTACAGTGCAGAAGGAAAAGAGAGCCCCCATCTCTTCTGGGCCCAATAGCTGCACCCCTTATATATATATATATATATATATATATATATATATATATATATATATATATAAAAGTTTCAATTAATTTACTCCAACAAAGTAATCCAATAGACATGATTGGTTTCTGTGACTAGAATACTATAGATATTGTCACTGATAACACTAATGTGCAATATGAATGTTACTTGCAGGGTTTCACGTTTTTCCCGGCAGTTAAGAAATGACTGCTGCAACCGTTCATCTTCTTACCTCGTCCTCCTGCGCAATTCCGAGACACCTTTATCTAAACTGAGTTATGGCATTCCATATATATTAGTGTTTCATTGTCCACATTTGTTCAGATGCTGACAGTCCCATCCAAGGTTCCCCATGAAATACTGTGACACAGTGACAACTTCTATTGACTGTGTGTATTATTAATGCGGTAACAATGAATGGGAGAGAGAACCAGCACTAACTGAACGCTTTACGGAAATCTCAGAATAAACCCGAAAATTTCAGTAATCAGTAAATTATACAATTATAAAGATCTATATAAAATATCCCATTGCCTGATAAAGCCACAAGACGCTTCCAGCTCCCAACACATTGCTGCGATCACCAAATGTCATATAAGAGACAACTGCGTCTACACAATACCCCATTATAGGAATTGATAGGAATACACGAGGATCGTTCCTGTTTCCAGTGACATCATTCATTGTTTGACTCCTCTTACTAATCTCATTACATAAATGATGTGACGATTATTGGTATACAGTGACCATGTGAAGCAGCATTCCTTTTGATCAGTGAAATTGTAATTGCCATGACATCTCATGTATGACTGCATATGTGTGTACCCAGCATCAGACGTTCTCAATACGATTATTCTTATTATTCTTGTGGGCAAGGGGTGGATTTATGGCATTTTCCAGTTTGAGAATGTGCAGAAATGTAGAATCTCGACAATGTATGTGTTTTGAATATTTATGAAAGGATGACTATGCTGTAATATCCCTATTCCTTCAACTTGGTAGGTAAGTGTTGCTACCGTGTTTCCCCGATAATAAGACACTGTCTTATTTTTTTTTCAGGACAAAAAAACACCTAGGGCTTATTTTCGGGGTAGGGCTTATTTTATTGACCTGCTTTTAATGCAATCATGGTCCTCCAGGTGCTGCTGAAATTATGACACCTCATTGTTATTTAAATAGGGCTTAGTTTCGGGGGAGGGCTTACTTTAGACAGTTAACTGTAAAATAGGGTAGGGCTTATTATCAGGATAGGTCTTATTATAGGAGAAACACGGTATGCGGGGACGGGGCAGAGCATAGAATGAGGGGATGATCGGGGAAGGTAAGGGTTAGGAGAAGAGGAGGGTTAGGCTGCAGAAAGGGATAGCAGAAGGGGAGGGTTAGGGTTATGCTGCTAATGGGATTAGGGTTAGGCTGCAGGGAGGGAATGGATCAGAGAATGGGAGAGTTAGGCTTAGGCTGGGGGAAGGGGATAGATTTGAGAAGGGAACAATTACAGTTAGGCTGCAGAGAGGGGAGGGTTTAAGTTACGGGTGCAGATGGATCGGGGAGGGTTAGGCTCCAGGGAGGGAATGGATCAGAGAATGGGAGAGTTAGGCTTGGGGTAAGGGGATACATTTGAGAAGGGAAAGATTAGAGTTAGGCTGCAGAGAGGCAAGGGTTTAAGTTAGGCTACAGGGTGTGGATGGATCGGGAGAGTTAGGATTAGGCTCCAGGGAGGGAATGGATCAGAGAATGGGAGAGTTAGGCTTGGTGGAAGGGGATAGATTAGAGAAGGTTAGGGTTAGGCTGCAGAGAGGGGGTATGATTAGGATAAGGAAGGGGGGGGTTAGTGTGAATTAGTGTATGAAGATATTTTACGCTTCAAAATTGTGGAAATGTTGTATACTGTGGAACTGATCCTGTATATAGATGATGCATGCATTGCAATGCTGACAGCTTGGAATAACTAATTACGACTCATACTATAAATATATTTGTCTTATGTGTGTCTAGATTAAGAGAAGGAATATAATGGCTATTTAGATAGCAGAAACACTGTGTGCTTGCTGTGATGATTTGCTGTGTCATGTGTTTACTTTTGCTCGACTGCTCTCATAGTTAATAGTTGTAATTAATACATCAAGGTGATAGGAGCTGCATGGAGTGGCAGCATAAGTGGGGAGACTTAGGATATGGATAACTATGGCGAAAACCCATTCTAAAGTGTCTCTAAGTTCCAATGTGCTGTTTGCAAAGCAAATATCAACTTATTGACCTGCAATGACCTTACACTGTATTAATCTATATTATGCTAAATATTATCGGGGGCACGTTGCTGAAATGAATTTGCTGTATTGTATTATTTATGGACCAAATTCAGACTTGAAGATAAGAGAGGAACATTACTCCTGGACAAAACCATGTTGAATTGCAGGGGGGGTAAAATGAATGTCAGTGTTTGCATGCAGGGAAAATACTTTATTGTTGCATGTTGCACACAGATACTGACCAGCGTTACTGTTACACTGTTATTACCCTTGTGCTGGACACATCATCTCTCACTGGTAATACTGATTGTAACTAATGAAATTTACCTCCCCTGCAATTCAACATGGTTTTGCCCAGATGTAACTCTCCTCCCTTATCCATACCTCCCAACTTTGAAGGTCCGGCCCGCGGGACAAATAAGCCCCACCCCTGACCCTCCCGACCTGTCCTGGACATGCCCGACCCCGCCCTCCCGGACCAAGCCCCGCCCCTTTTTGCTGCCGCGGTTCACGGAATCTTATTGAAAAAAAAAAAGTTTGTCTCCTTAGCGGGACAAACACGGAGGCGGGACAGTCCCCCATAAGCGGGACAGTTGGGGGGTCTGCCTTATCTTCCAGTCTGGATCTGGTCCTATGGCCTCACCAATGAGGTTATTACTTAAGAAGAGGACATGTTACTACCAGCAACCAGTCAGACTCTAGGTATAGTCCATTTTATAATCCATTTATAAAGGCAAAAATATTCAATATTCATACTCGCTATTGGTGGAAATGTCCTGATGTTCTGCTATGGTGAAGTTGTTTTGGAGGTGGCCATTCTGTTCCCCCCCTGTTCCTATATATCCTGTACTTGGTGACATTTCCTTATATTATACCTGTGTGTGTATTTGTAATGTTGGCCTTGATAATATAATACCAGGAGGCGCGTGGCCCTGTTTGATCTTCCTTCGTTCTTTATTTGTGCCGAAGGCAAGGAAAATAAATGGCTGGTCTCTCCTTCCCCAGACACTCGCGATGTGGGTGGAGGGAACAAGATAAATAACACGCCATTATCAGCAGATAGCACTGTGTAATATTCAAGTAATGTGACATTAATGAGCTCAATTAAGGTTGTTATTTTTGCATATAATTAACGTACTGAGTAAGGGATTAACGCAGGGGAATTTAGATTGTTTTCCTTTTAAATACCTAATTACTTGCCCTGAACCCATAGTCACTGGTGAATTCAAGTCTTCAGCAACAACACCGGCAGTGGTGTTTATAGCTACCGGTACATATCTTGGTATTGTTGTGTATAGCCAAAGCGATCGGCTTCTCCCTGGAGGTCAAAGGGCCAGGTCACATGACTTCAACATGAGATTGGCTTCTCCATATAACCCCTGTGGATAGTAAATAAGTGGTGTATAAGGTCCTGCTATGGAAGCAGAGAAGGTTCAGGAAAGTATGATGGTGAAAGTAAGATGGGGGGAGACTGGTGAAGCCTGGTTCCCTGCCCAACTGCATTGTTGCGTTTGTAAAAGAATAAAGTCCTGGGTCGACATTTACTAAGCAGGGAGATTGAAAAGTGGAGATGTTGCCCGTAGCAACCAATCAGATTAGAGCTCTCAGTTTCATTTTATACACCTTTCACATAGAGGGCTATTACCAAGGTAATTCAGTCAACTTCCTGGGTTGAATGAACTACCCGGGTAGTGTTCTCCGTGTGAATGGTGCGAAAATTACTGCCCTGGTTCAGTGTGAACGGTGTAGGACCAGGGTAATTCAGATCCACAGCTAAAAACCCTGCTCGTTAAAAACAGATCTACCAGGGTAGTCTATGTGAACGGGGTGTAACATACTGGAGAATGTGAGCTTGAATCTGATTGGTTGCTATGGGCAACATCCCCACTTTGTAATCTGTCTGTTTAGTAAATATAGGCCTTGTTTGGGATTCAAGTACAGTATACCGGGACAACATTCACCCATATAACATACAAAGTGCTCTGTTATTTAGCCCTTGGTTCTGCTCGTGTTAAGATCCACTATGCGAGGTGGTGTGCATCTACCTCTGGTGCGGCCCCTGACTGTGTAAATCCTGCGTTGTACACAGCGGTTGTGTAAATCCTGTGTGGAAAGCCTGTGTAATGGCTGCTGATGGCCGGATAACAGGATAAATAGATTCACCTCCTCCTGGCAGCTGTCATCCTGCGCCTGAGATAAAATGGGATGTATAAATATAGAAAAAGAGATTATTATCATTATTTTGTAACAGACCTTTCCACTCGGGGAGATAAGCACTTTCTCCCAAGCACTGCGGGGCTCTGGGTAATGTATCTATTTGCCTTTTGTTGAGGCTGTATTGTGAGGGACCCGGTGTATGAAATTAAAGGGCACGCCAGGGATGCAATGTTTTGGAAAGTGACCTTTTGCCTTCTGCTGCTTTTTTGCAGTAACTTTTATCAGTCCGGTCGTATTCTCTCCATTGACCTTTTTTTCTCTTTTCAAATTATCCAGCGACTCCACACAAAGCGACAACTCTGCAATCTGATGAGTTTACTCAGCCGGGCCCGGATTCACGAGGCAAATAAAAGCATCTTTTACAAATGGCTGTTTGCAGAGTTCAACCCATCAGAAATCTACTACAACAGTGCATTATGAGGGTAACCGGTTTAAATCCGGGATTATAAATGATTACATTACGTGGAACTTTTATTTTGACATCAGATAGATATCATTTATTATTATTATTATTATTTATTGTTATTGTTATTATTATTATTATAATTAATATTATTTATTGTTATTATTATTATTTAGTATATACATGTTGGGGAATTTTGGAGCACCTATGTTGGGACAGGGCTGCAAGAGAATATATATATATATACATATGTGTGTGTGTGTATGTGTACAGTGATGGGCTACAGGCTTCTCTTGCTCCTTACCCATAAGAGCAGGTCTCACTACAGATCTCTCTCTGTAAAGAGTTATAAAAAAACACCAAAAACCATAAATCTCAAGCATCTACAGGGCCCCTGTCAGCTCCGGGCCCGGGTAAAGTGTACCCCCTCCCTCCCCATCTTGACAAGCCCTGTGTTGGGATAAATGAACCAAAGTGCTAGAATATGCTCTGTTCCCCCAATTGTGCCCCATCCCCCCAGCACATAGTTATCTCTGTGTATATGAACGTTCCATAAATGTAAAACAGAGGCCATCTTGTAGCAATCTTTATTAACCATTTGTCCTCTATGTGTTTCTTTGAGCTGCTATCAGAGTTATAATTCTGCATTGCCATGAGCCACCCCCTTCACATGAGCCACCCCCTTCGTGTGATCTCTTGAGGGCTGTGATCTCTTGAGGGCTGTGACCCTGCGTCTTTTTTAAATGATATTTATATTTTAGAACTTTCAGAGGGATCTTAAACATGATATAGTAAAGCTATAAAATTGATTATCAGCTGTCCTCTCCAAAGCCTTTCCCATTCCCTCCCTAATGCATTTCTTACCGGTTTGTTTGTATTTTTGTTAATTTGTCTAATAAAAATAATTTACACTAAAAATAATAATTTTATGGTCTTTATTTATCATTTTATTCTGTTATTCTCAGTACTAGCATAACATGTTATTCTTACAGTACAAGTATAACTAGAAGAACGCCCTACTCCAATGCTTCACCTATAGATCTGGATAACTCGCATAATAATAATATATCATACAAGGTGCACACACATTCTGAGCCTCAGTGATTTCTCGTCCTACGTTAAATACTGATCATTGCTGAGACCAAGAAACAGATTAATTGAGCCACTATGTGATATCTGGATTTTTGTTGTTTTTTCCATTGTGATTTTCTCCCTCCGCCAGCCCCGTCCATACCATAACTATTCTGTACTGGCACCTGGCTTTCTGTGTATTGTAAAATCCTACCCAGGAGCCCTGCTCTCAATATTCCAATAAATATATTTAATCGCTCGTTTTGCTTCTACGGCTCCTGACAGGTCTAATGTTTTATCCGTTACAACTCCCAGGTCCCTTTGCTCCGAAAAAACATCAATATCTTTGCCGGAAAATCCAATCCTGGCTCATATTTTTTTGCCTTGATTCGAGCAGCTGCGTACTCTGTATTTCTCCACTTCCCTTTAACCTTGAACTGTCGTGTCATCCCATTCGATTCTTATCTTATTTTCTGTAATCAAAATGTCACCGAATATTCGCCTCCTTTGTGTGTGTAATTGTTATGCTGCCTGAGGTGTCAGCCGAGATTTGCACACCATTAATTTCTAACACAAATCAACACAAACAGTTTTTGTCTGCCCAGTTTAGTGCGTTACTTTTTAATGTTTCGGCAATAAAATGGGAGCAAATGGTGGCAGTATATCTCTGTACGTGGCTGTCTCTGCTGCTTCTGTAAACAAGTTTTATGTGCAAATGACAATTGATGCAATGATTTCACTCACCGGTTAGACAGGTCATTCGCTTTGTGATGGCGACTGGTCAGGTTTCTGTTGCGTAACTTACCCAGCTGACACACAGGGTTAAAGGTGAGGCATAATGGTATCGGGGTTGGGGAATTAATAGGAGCCTATGTGCAGTGATAGAGTTTGGAGTTGTGAGGCTCCTCCTTTGCGATGATGTCTCTCTTGTACAGAAGCGGGTGATTCACAGAAGAGGTACCTGCTCTGTGTTTAAATGTCTGAAGCGCTGACCCAGAGATGTCCCCAGAACAATTACACAAAGGACCAGATCCAAACTTACGAAAGGAAACATGACGAATGGCAGGGGAGGTAAATGTCATTAGTTGCAAACAGTATTAGAGTTGAGAGATGATGCTTCCAGCCCAAGTGTAATAACAGTGTAACAGTAACGCTGGTCAGTATCTGTGTGCAACATGCAACAATAAAGTATTCCCCCTGCATGGAAACACTAACATTCATTTTACCCCCCTGCAATTCATCATGGTATTGCCTACTAGTAACTTTATGCTAGTTCAATAGTACATAATTTTGGTTACAGTGACCTTAATGGCAATGTAAATACTCAATCAGAAACCACAATGAGCCTGCTTTCCACCAAGGCGGAATACAACTCAAATTCATTGATTAATAATAAACCAAGAGGATGGGAGGGATGTGAAATCCAAGGAGAGAAGAACATGCAGCATCCTACTCCTCTCCACCTGCCTACCTTTTCTTGGACCAATGTACCACCATTAACCTAGCTGACATCACTGGGTCTGACATGGAACATGGTAGGCTGGCAAGGAGGTGGAGTCTGGGTCTGAATGGGTGAGATGGTGCGGAGCAATTCAGCAGGGGTGGGGCTTAGTTAAATAAGCTTTCAGATTGAAAACTTAATGCACAGTGCATGGTACTCCAGGAGGCTTTTTACCTCAGGGTTGCTGCATCTCCTCAGCCCTGATCTCTTCATGATGCCAAGCCTTGCCCAGTCTTTTGCTGTCCAGGGGGCAGCTCTGCCTAACCCCCATGTTGCTGATCTTTAGTTTCTCCCAGTAGGGAGATACCAAAAATCGGCAACCCTGCTTTACCTCTTGTCTGCCCTAACTGTATCATCCTATATAATATCCTTATAATGTTCTGCATTTGCGTTTCCGTCCTCAATGTCACTATAATCAGAAATCTTTGCAGACATATTCCAGTCAGTTATTGTTTCTCTGTGATTGTGGCCTCTGTTACCAAGTCTACAAATCATCCTTTGCTTCAGGGCATTCTACCTTACAAAATATTTAATGCAACAAAATGATATGAACTCTTAAATGTCAGATATACTACATTTTGAAGAACTTTCAATTTGCTACAGTTTGAGCTTATAAATATAATATGTGTATCATATCACTTGTTTCTGTATAAATATATTATATCTTTGAAGCTTTTATATACTATAAATACAGGTTCCTGTTTGCCAGAGAGGTTCTTAGTAGAATCAGCATTGATTTATATAATTTACTAGACAATATGGGCTTGGACCTTTGCAGTACATGTTCTTCAGTAGCATGATAGAAATAAATAAGCACATTTTGATAACGTGAGGTGATTGGCTGGTTATGTAGATAAATTCCTCCCTTGTGACTCTTCATCCTAACACCTTGTTTCTCCTTCTCCAACATGACATCTCAAAACCTACCTCCTCCCCTTCTGCTTGGCTCCTCACTCAACTCCTCACTTGTCTCTTTATCCTACTGGCTCCTCACCCTACAACTTGTCCCTTCACCCTCCCCCTAGCTCCTAACCCAACCACTTGCCTCTTCAAATCCTGTCTGGATCCTCATCCTACTACTTGTCCCTTCATCCCCCCTATAGTTCCTCATCCCACCACCTGTCTCTTCACCCTCCCTTGGTTCCTCACCCTACCATTTGTCTCTTCATCCTCCTGCCTGGCTCCTCACCCTACAACTTGTCCCTTCACCCTCCCCCTAGCTCCTAACCCAACCACTTGCCTCTTCAAATCCTGTCTGGATCCTCATCCTAGCACTTGTTCCTTCATCTTTCCCCTAGCTCCTCATCCCACCACCTGTCTCTTCACCCTCCCTTGGTTCCTCACCCTACCATCTGTCTCTTCACCCTCCTGCCTGGCTCCTCACCCTCTCACTTGTCTTTTCTGTTTGCCCTATGCTCTGTACTAATCCATAGTGTCTGAGCACACCTGCGGTTGTAGTACAGTACTTACTGCGACGACAAGACCAAACAATACATGTCATTAGCAAATATGACAACAATTTAAAAACATGATATTATATTATATTAGAATATTATATTTCTTTTGGAGTTTGCAAAATTACATCAAGGTTCCACCCTCTGTAGAGTAACAAGTGATGGTGACCCGATGAAGACACGAGGGTAGAAACAAATATACCACACATATTTCTACCGGTTATCCTTTTCTGGCAATTTAAATTTAAATATGATTGCTAAATAGGCTCCTAAAACACCAATTCCCCCCCCCCATTTAAACTAATCTCTCTTACTTCCCCTACCCCTTTCTTCCCCCTCTCATGGAGATTGAGTGCTTCTGTGTAGACTTTACCTGTGTACATCTGGGCTTGAATGTCTTAATCATTGCCAAAAAAAGTCAGCATTCTACATATTGTCCTGCTGTTCCCCAGCCGGCATTGCTGGAGATGAGATAGGAAGAAGCTATCAGCCTGAGACATAAAAGACATTTTCAAAGGCAAATAAAACAATCACACGAACTTAGTGCGATGTGCAAGGAATTGTTAATATGTTATACAAGGGACGGATGGTTATTTGTGGAGGTATTTCCATGTTCGGTTGTCCTAATTTTTTCAAGTATTTCAGCAGAAACAGTGAGTAGAAGAATACATTTACTATACTTAGGAGGTGGATAGTTTAATATGACAAGAGAATGGATGTGGGCGCCTCCTGCGGATCTCTCGGTAACAATAATGTACATTTCTTTGTGCTGTATCGCCAGTGATATTTTCGCTGGAGAATCAGCAATATCTCACCTCGCACAGACGCGCGGATCCTTCTGATAATATCTAACATTTCAGATGTTTTGACAGCTGTATCAAACAGCCTCTCTTTCTGCCTCTCTGCTCGCTCTCTCTTCCTTTGTTTGCTCAATCGATTTAAATGCTTTTCACTTTCTCATTTTCGTCTCCTCTATTCTCCCGCAGAATTTAGTTTTCGTTCTCTCTCTCTTTTTTTTTTCCTCTCCATTAAATCAGAATAGGTTTCATCAATAACTTATGGGTTGCGAGCCCCTAGAACTCGAGGTGAAATTAAAGGGGAAAAGGATGAGATTGCTTCAATTAAATAAACAAAGGCAGCAGGCGGATACTCTATGTTTCCCGGAATGAAACATGAATCCATCGGGCTAATAAATATTGGAGGCTGGATTCTCATTGTTCAGTATTTGTCTCCTCCGTGTACGATAGTGACAGGCTAAAAATCCAGGCAACGTAATGTGCCGGGTGAATTGAACAGCAGTCATTATATACAATGATTATTCCTAAAGAACTTTTACGTAGTAAGAGAGCGTGAGGGCAGATAGGAGCCACTTGGTCCTTCCGGGCTTTATTTGTTTTTTTTTTATATATTTAAAGCATGAAGACCTCAGCCCTATGTGATCTTTGAAGATATAGGATTGCTTATGGAGGTTTGCCAACGTTTGAATCAGAGCTCGAAGTGAGAATTATTAAGTGGGGGTAAGCCCAGCCCCACGTGTATAGGCCCTGCCCCCTCTGGACCCACGATTTTGAGATAAATGTTCCCCTGGAGGGGCTTATTAAAAGGGTCTTTGGGGCTTAGCGGGGGAAAAAAAGTGCTGGTATACCATACCGGTATATACTGGCCCACTTCGAGCATGGTATAAGAAATATCAGGGAGCATATGATAAGACTATAAAGGGTGTGTCCTGTGAATAACTCCATCCTTTGGTGTGTCTAGATCTTTTTTTCCTCAATGGAAATGTCAGAATCCGTATATATATAAATTGTCACTAAATAATCAATTTTTATATTTTTTGTGAATTGGAGAAACACTAACAGTATGTTTATAGAGATAGGACACGTCTTCTAAATTCTGTCATCATAATGCAATGATTTTGAATCATTGAACTGAATCAGTATCAGGGAGTTTGGCCAATACTCCAGGGAGTCATGGAGATCACCCACTTTTTATGGAGTCTCCCTGATATTCATTGAGAGTTGGCAGATACAGTATGTATGTTTTCCTAAGCATATTTAATGTGCTCTGCGAATGGAGGCCATTCCTATTATCAACTATCCTTTTTTAGACACATAGGGGCCGATTCAATTCGGCTTCGCGTCTTATTTTCTCCCTTACAGCAGCTACAGGGGATACAGAAAGGGGGCCTAGGACCCACTCCCTCTGCACGATAAGCAAGCTGTCAGAGGTTGACAACTTAAACAGTGCTAAGCACTCCATGAATAAATGCTAATATGTTTATAAATACATTATTAATTCATTTATCAAGTATTTGGAGGTATGAATTGATCATTCTAAGTACACTTTAAGTATTATCATATCAATGACGAGTCTCTCTATCTAAAAAAACATTTAGACATCCCTGACCACAAGCTATGTAGAGTAACCTGACTTCATTTATACCCTTTGCATTTGGTTAGTTAGGCATTTATTTGAGGGTGTATGTTTCTTATTTACATATTTGGGAGTTGTACATGCATGTTCTTGTAGTATACAGATTTTCCACTTCTTAAAGTCATGTTACTCTCATTTCTGGGAATTGTTTTTGAATTTTAATAGAGTTCATTATAATGTACAAAAATCTGTGCTCCAAGCTATACATCTTTAGATTCTTCTTCTGGATATGTTGTATTTGCCAGGTCAAGTACCATATTTGTGTCTCTTCTTTGCACAGACTCTAATGTATTTATGTCCTTCTGGAGATATGACCAGAACTTAACACAGTATTCTAGGTGAGGCTGCACCAAGAGAGATCTATCTCATATCTATCAATCTATTTCATATCTATCTATCTATCTATCTATCTATCTATCTATCTATCTATCTATCTCATATCTATCTATCTATCTATCTATCTATCTATCT
>JABWIB010001467.1:18435-41623 GCA_016617825.1 Platyplectrum ornatum | reverse complement strand
GGGAGGAGACCGTTAATAGAAGGAGAGGGTTATGGTTAGACTGTGGGGAGGAGGCAGTTATTAAAAGGGGAGTGATAGCATTAGGCTACAGAGAGGAGAGGGTGAATAGAAGGTGAAGGGTTAGGGTTAGGCTGCGGGTTGGGAACAGTGGATACTATAGTGTTAGGGTTAGGGTTACGCCTTAGGGAGGGAGCAGTTCATAGCACTGGAGGGTTTATGGTTAGGCTGCAGTGTATAGAAATAGGGTTAGGGATAAGCTGCAGGGAGGGAATGGTTCATAGGTGTGCAAGGATAGGGTCAGATAGCAGGGAGGAGACAGTTTATAGAAGGGGAGGGTTAGGGTTAGTCTGTGATGAGGGGATGGTTACTATTAGGGATAGGATGAGCATTAGGGATAGGATGAGGATTTGGATCAGTGTAATGGGGTTAGCACAGCCAGCACTGCCATTGATTGAAGAGCTTAGTTCACAAGGGCAAATCACACCAAACACAGGACAGTCCACACCGAGACCCATGAAGAAAAGAGTCTTGGTGACTGACCCAGCTAATGATTCCGATTACACCAAATACATAGACAATATACAATAGGAGGGATGCTTAGAAACATAAGCAAGTGGTAATACTACATTTAAAGAACTTGGGGCACATCCCTGGTGTAATAATGTTATTTTAGAATTAAAGTTCCTTATAGCTTCTAACTATAGCAATGGTACGTGGTAAAACAACAGCAGCCAAACTGTGCTCCTGCTTAGCTGGTATTCTTCATTGTGCCAGCAGATGGCAGTAGATGACACTGTATGGACTGATAGTAATACATTTGTCTTTGCAGGTGCTATCTGTTCATCAATCATTAGTATAACAATTTCATCCAATGCAAATAAATAGTTGCTAGCATTTGTCCGGTAACAGCATCCAATTTTTGCTTTAACTTAACCTTTCCTAAAATACTCGATGTTTCAGTAGAATCTCTGTTGTCAGAACAGCATCCTATTATTTACATCAGGAAATATGATGGTTTGCTTTGTGAAATAAGCTTCTCTCTAGCGGGAACCACAATGCGCTGATCAAATCAATATAATAATCATTTCATGAAAAATTATGATGTGAAGGATTTTGTCCTTGATGAAGTTTGGCATTTGGCATACTTGATGCACTGAAAAGGTTCCCTGAAATTACGCTGTGTGTGGGAATAAAATGACCAGCAATCACAATAAAAATCAGTTTGTGATTAGCAAACGCGGAAACACCACTGGTTGATGACCACAACCTGACAGCGTCAACCACCCGCAGAGAATAATATAATAGAATTAAGAATAATAGACTTAAGCCGGTTTGCTTTACCTTCTGTTCAAAATGTAACATATATATATATATATATATATATATATATATATATATATATATATTTTTTTTTAAATGACTTATACATGGTATATGTCTTCTATCAGTGATTATATTAAATGTAGCATGATTTTGAGACATCCCAAAATGGCACATCAAGATTGGTTGTGTTTAGACTCCCATGATTAGATTTTTGGGCGCTCTTATATTTCTGATCAAAGATGTCTGCAGGAAATCTTCAGTGTGTACTGAACACGCGATCTTCAGAACAATGATTCCCATTGATTATTCAGTATAGTGCCACCTTGTGGACGAGTATGTAATTGCATCATATTACTACAGCAAAGGTTATTGGGATTGTTTACAGATTGATCTACTGCAGCTGCAGATCATTAGCAGGGAACTTCCAAATCATCTGCAACATGTTAATATAGTTTTGATGTCTACCCTCCTTATGATTGGTCGTCAGGTACACATAACGGTCTGTGTGGAGTAGTATTTTCCTCCGGGTGATCGTCTCCCTGCCACATGCTGGAAAACATGGATTAGGTGATTGTGTGTACGTGTGTGTGATTGGGAAATTTGTAGTGTGCTCTGGGGGTATAAGACTGAGTGAGTACTCTAGGTACAGACTTATTGGAAAAGGGAGTCTTCAGGGCCGGATTAACAATGAGGCTAATGGGACAGCTACCCAAGGACCCCATTAGTAGCATAGTGTGTTTAAGTGGTCCACATATAATTGTCCACCACACACAGCAGTGGTCATCACTGGCCACTTCAATGGGCCTTTCATCATTACATGAGCTCCCTACTATACCTCTGCTACAAGAGCTGAGCATAGGGTTAGGCTCCGTACATTACACAATTTACATAATAACTATAGAATGGAGTGTGTATGCGCAATATATTCTGCGGCCACTTTCCGAAATCCAGGCTGTGGACAACAGCGCATTTCCACGGTCTGGATCTGACCCCATGGGCGACTATCCTAGACGTATTATCTTATTAGATTGCATAGGGACCTGTGTGCCTGGTCTGGCCACATGATTAGCAGTGTGGTTTTCTATGCTTTGTAATTTGTCCAGCACTTTAACACTTTAATTGATGACGATAATGATAATAATAATAATATAGAGTACAATACAATGGCTCTTTGAGCTCAGGAACCATACTAAGGCTATACAGCATGGAGGTCTATGATGACCTAAAACTATTTGCTGCACACATTTCCCAGACACCTTTTATAAGGAATATGTCAATAGAAAAGCATAGGGTATTTGCCGGTAATGTACAGCAAACACAGACTGGGCTTTTCCACCAGTGACCCTCGATAATGAAATGTTTGGAACTGCTCATCCTTATGTAAAGGTCACAGCAGCCTCCCCCAAAGGTCACTCTCACATGTTATTCCCAATCCCGGATTCCAAGTCTCTTATTTCCAGCGTCCAGAGCCGTCCTTACCTGCCGAGTTCAGGTAATTACAGTCACCCCCAGATCTTTAGATTTCATTACATCCTTCATCGACCATTTATTTGCCTCCATTTGGTTTAATAAACGTTCGTGTCCTCCACGATTCATCTGTAAAAGTCACAAAACACCATTTTATGAGAATTACAACGGGAAAATCCAATCCACACCCCGGAAAATGGCGATAGCACATAAGAAATATACAAAGAAAGTGACTTCAGGGGTGATGTGTACGGGAGATAAACTCTCAGTCCAACTAACCTGATACATATACATATAACTCTGTACAGCCATTGTGTGCTATCAGCCTTGTGTGCCATCATATACACATCCTCGCTGTGCTTCATGTTTGTCCAGATTTACTATATATATATATATATATATATATATATATATATACTTACTAACCTGCAGGAATGGAAAACATGGGGATGTTGCCCATAGCAACCATTCAGATTGTAGCTCTCAGTTTCCAATTACAATTACTAGAATGCCAGCTATAATCTGATCGGTTGCTATGGGCAACATCCACTTTTCCATTCCTGCAGGTTAGTAAATCTATCCCCACAGTGTGATATACAGTAGTAAATCTTATACACGTGAATACATTAGAGGTGCTGGACGACTTTTACTAAAATTGAATCATCTTAGCTTAATAATTGTGTTTATTCGGGGTACACCGCAAAACTCCCTTAAAATAAGTACACAAGGCCCTGGGAATACGTGTCTGATATTTTAGTAACATACCATTATTGACTTCACTGGAGCAAAGTGGAGCTTCCATTGATATGTGTCATTAGTATGGATTCTATGTGAGCCCTGAGATGGTATAGATGGATCTATGAACCATAAGACCTTGATTATAGATTGCCAGTAGTATGCTTGACCTGCGCTGTGTTTGTGTTGATGATAAATTGCTGTGGTCAGGTGTTGCTTAGAATACAATGCACCTTATTAAATAATGAAGAATTTAATACAGAATAATTTACATAATATACAATGAGACAATGTAAACTAAAATGTATATATATATACCTCTCTAATTTTTTTTAATTAAATTATGTTATTAAAAAAATATATATATATATATATTAGCATGATATTGTTTATTTCACGCTAGGATGATATTATGGCTATTTGTAGATCTGATTTGCGTCTTCTTCCATGCACGGACTACTTTAAGATTTCCACATGATCCTTACTTTAAATAAGCATGGTGCATTAGACCCCCCAATCTACATACATGTCCTGCCTTATCCAGCCCAGCCAATGGAGAGGCATTTATTATGAAAATATGGGTCCAGAGCATCCCGCCCATAATGAAAGTGTGTTGCATATGGAAAGCAACCATTCTGGTTTTTGGATCCATTACATACCCTCCAACACAGGGCTCGAAGTGGTGGGGTATATACGGGGGTATGACGTAACAGCACTTCTCCCATTGTTGCAATGGAAAAATTTCAAATCTCCATTGACTTTCATTATTTTCTATGTTTCCATACCACCGCTCGACCACTGCTCCAACATATATGAATAAAAAAGGCTAGGTAAGGTGTGAGGGGAGAAAGGCTAACAAAAGAGAAATTAAATTTGTAAGTAGATGTCAATGGGAGCAGGACAGCCCTGTTTCTGATGGGACAGTCTTGATTATGGAGCGAACAGTAGTATTTCCTGTATATATATATAAAAATATATATACATATATATATATGCCTAGTCCTGCTTATAATGATAGCTGGCTCCTTGGGAGTGGAGTGTAAGAGTGTGGTTTATGCTAATCATCTCCTAAGCCCCACCCCCTGGCTGGTAAAAGCTTCACTTAATAGGATTACTAAGGATAGATGGAGCTTGACATCATCAGGTCCTGCCCATGCTTAGTAATAACCTCTCAGTAAGAAAAGAATACTGCATTTAAACACAAGGGGGTATATTTACTTGAGATTGCAGTAAAATTGGAAAGTGGGGATGTTGCCCATAGCAACCAATCAGATTCAAGTTCACATTTTCCAGTGTGTAAAATGAAACTAAGAGCTTGAATCTGATTGGCTGCTATGGGCAACATCCCCACTTTCCTATCTCACTGCAATCTCACCGCTTAGTAAATATACCCCTAGGGGCTAGGTTTATTTAACTTGCCCATAGCACCCAATGAGATCGTAACTCTCACGTCCCTATTACATACTACAGAATGTCAGCTAGAATCTGATCGGTTGCTATGGGCAACATGTCCATTTTTCTTTTTCGGCAGCATAGTACATCTAGCCCTTGGAGATCACTTTAAAGGATGCTTTAATAGGATTAGATAACTGTAAACCTGTGGCAAGTGTTTTATGACCAGCTACTTCCGAATGATGTTAATAAGAGATATTTACATAAGTGTCACCTTACTAGTAGCTGCGATCTCATAACAGGGAGGTCCACAATGACAATAATAGTCATGATAATAATAATTATTATAATAATAATAGCAACAACGGGTAATGTATTTCTGGTGCGCTATTGGCTTTCTAATAGCACAGGCAATGGAGCATAAATTCTAAAGCTGTTTTGAACAGTACTTGATTGAAAAACATTGTGCGGGGAAGATACAGCTCATACACAAAATGGCTGAACCGAAACAGCCAGTTCCTCCCGCAGTAAGTGAGACCGGGGATAATGTGATGTTTAATAGGTTATTTGTACAGGAATAAAATCATCAGTAGTCAAACAGATGCACAGCCATGGCTGATAAGCATGACTCCGGCACGAGAGCGCGAGAGGGAGAAGGCATTGTTTACTTTATGGACATTGATACGAAAGCACGAAACAATGGCAATGACTCTGACGGGAGAAACCACTTCCAATGGCGCTTCGGACGCAATAATTGGATTTCGTTTTTAACTAATTCTTCCATACGGCTGAAAAACCCCATTCCTCATGTTATATATATATTTGAAAAACTGCTTGTTAAAAGGAATATTATGTTCAATGGAGCAATGAGTAAACTGACGCTATTGCATTCATGTCTTTCAATCTCGCTCATATGCATACGCGTCGACTGAGGCAGAGTGATAAATCGCAAAATGCGTCACGTTCATAAGGTCACCCCTGAGCCAGCCCCTGTGTAAATATAGCATGTTTATAGCGTAGTATGGCTCTTACATACATTACGTCGCGTCATCTTCCTGTTCTTTTCTCTAAATTGATTAACCCCTTAGTTCTCCTTGTGGACTGAACAGTGGGGTGGTCGGTGGTGAGGAATGAGACAGGCTCGGAGTCTCCCGGCTGTGGAGCTCTACGCTGGGAACAGAGTGTCGGTGATTACTGGGCTGAGCCAACTGCATCTAATTTCACACAGTTGTGGTGATGCTCGGAGACACAAGTCGCACACGGAAGGCATGTAATGAGCGAATGTGAACAGAGAGAGGGAGAGATGGAAATAATTTATGGTTGAATGATAATGCAGGAGCTGGCTGCATGCTGGGAAGCTCCTGTATTTTTCAAGAAGAAAAGTTGGAACTTAGTATATTGTGCGGTTGTATCTGGGTTACATATATACTGTAGATGCTTCAGCATTTTCTGCTCTCCGGACTCATTTGTTTTCCTTAAAAAAAAACTAAATCTTATAAAACTAAATCTTACTAAAAACACATTTTGCTGTCCAGGAACCGTTTGGGATATTGCATCAATACACATAGATATGACCAGAACCAGACTATGGCGAATCTTGCATTCAGGACTCGCGGGACCAGCAGCAGTCTGAATTCGGGCATATTCCCATGTGTACAGGCTGCTTCACCCCATCTTCATTTTTCTGCCCTGTCCATACTTAACATAAACTTCTGGATAGTACATTAGGGTTGGACCCAGCTCTTGCTGCACTATTCCCATGTTGCCAGGTCTTGGTTTTTCCCTTTTAGGATACATCAGGCTTCTCAGTGTAGACCTGGCACATCTCAAATAAAGGTACCCCTATCATGGTGTCCCTTCCAGTGAGAGAAATTGTCCAATTGATCAATCAAAGGATGAGTGTATTATACCAACCAGAGGCAGCAACTAATAACCATGGATGCAGAAAATGAACGCATGAAAGAGTTCGCATGCTTACTCTATCTACTACCTTTATGTAACTGGATCCTTGGGATCCTTGGGGGCAGGCCACGTGTACATGTAGTATGCATGGGGGGAGGGATGCTCATAGTGCAGTAAGCTATCGCCTAAAGTGCTGAGCCTGGGAAAAGGGTGTGGGGGTGGTAAAAGTACACCCTCGCTGCCTCCATATGCATGCCGGGTTATATCATAACCGCCATGTAAGTAATTAGCCACCCACCTCCACCTCCTATGTGAACCTGACCAGGAGGGGCAAAACCGGTTCTACGTCTCACCTAGAGTGCCAGAGACCTAGCACCGGCCCTGATACTACAGGCCCTGGCTTCCGCTCTGCTAGCCCTCACTGGCCCTTACCACCTTCCCTCTAAGCAAACAACTTGGGGTCTGTCATTTTTAGTTTGTATGCTTCTTTAATATAATATATTCTAAATATATGACATTACTTTATATTATTTGTTTAGTTCCATTAATTTTTACAACCCCTGAGAACTGTTGCTATACCCGGCGCACACCTATATGAACCAATGCAAATGTAGCTCATTTCCTAATGTGATTTAAAGTCGGTAAACACCTTATTTGTTGTTATTAGAGGACTGCGATGTGTTTTGTGGCTACAGTCAGGTTTAGCAGCTCTGTACAGGTAGAACATCCACCATTGTGAGAACAGGGGAAGTTATTGTATAGCGCTTCCATAATATTTTATATTTGAATAATAATCCATAATTCTGGCACAGGCGCCTGCTTGCCCCCTTGTTTCGGGAAATAGCTTCCCCCCTCATTTTCTAACTTTGATCAGTCATAAAAATAACTAGTCAGAGCAATGAGGTGCTGTACACTCATGTGTGAAATTTCCTTGCATGATAAAGTGCTGGGGAACTGTAATCCTGTCATTTTTATATAGTGCTGGGGATATAAACAATACAATACAAGGTAAAAGCAGACAGGCTCTCTGAATTATGAGCCTGTGGAGATTACAATCTACTTTTATTAAAAGAGGATGAAATAAAGGATTCTGCTTGTGGTGTCAGAGAGCTGGCAACGGGCTCAAGCTGGGATTTGCTATCGGTGGCATGTCAATTTCTATGCCACTACAAGTCCCAGAATATCGTCCTCTTAAATCATTAGGGGCTACATTTACTAAGCAGGGAGATTGAAAAGTGGGGTCGTTGCCAATAGCAACCAATCAGATTCAAGCTCACATTCTCCAGTATGTAAAATTAAATTGATAGGTTGAATCACTTTTCACTCTTCCTGCTATCTCCCTTAGTAAATTTCAAGTCGCACCCACTTACTCTTTCAATGGGACCTCTGTCAGAAGTTGTCAGGTGTGTCATTCATCATAATTCTGGATCGGTTCCATCGTCTTCCAATCAGGTAGCGCGATTGTACGGAATGCAATATAAACCCATGTTCCCAGCCAATCACCCAGAAATGATGTGACAATCACAATGTAGAATAAAGTCTATTGGACTGGATCTAGACCTTCTAAAACTGCGTCATTTCAATGTACACAAGATAACGTGCACCTGCGCTAAGGCAGTAAGGGGGTGTGCACGTGCTCACCGTACACACAATGGATGGGGAGAGGGATGGTAATAGTAGGATGGTCAGTGCAGAGACCTTAGTGTAGAGCAGAGGTTCCCAAACTGTGTTCCTAGGCTCCCTGGTGTGCCGCGACTCTCTTATTGGGGTGCCGCGACTCTCTTATTGGGGTGCCGCGACTCTCTTATTGGGGTGCCGCGATTCTCTTATTGGGGTGCCGCGACTCTCTTATTGGGGTTCCGCGACTCTCTTATTGGGGTGCCACGATTCTCTTATTGGGGTGCCGTGACTCTCTTATTGTGGTGCCGCGACTCTCTTATTGGGGTGCTGTGGAATGTTTTTTCCGATGTGGTGCCACGTTGCTAGTGTTACTTACAAGTTCAATTTTTAATTCTTGTATAGGAGCAACACAAGATTTCATGTCAACCTGAAGTATTTCTGTCTTTACCTATATAGTATTATAGTATTATATACTATTTTTATATGTGTAATTTATTTTGTCTTAGGGGTGTCTTGTAAAATGATGTTGACATAAAGGACGCCTCGACTGAGAATGTTTGGGAACCACTGGTGTAGAGGTCTCCATGCAGATCCCCCCGTCAGTACTGGAAGCTACATAATGCATTATTAGAAGTGCACCGGATCTGATCCATTATCACTCCAGCTTGGGTGGGGAGTGACCTGCCCTGTCACTCCCCTCTCTTGTGCCTACCAGAAGATACTGTATTCCCTACTGTCAGGATAAACGGTCCACCATGCACTGATCCCACAAACCTGGCCTGCACTGTACAATGAAAATAAACCCCTACACCTAAATTACGCTAGGGGGGTAGTGGGGCAAGACCGTATGTCAGTCATCAGTCAGTCCACAGCTAGTGCGTGTATGAACACTACCTCAAAATTCACCCGCAGAAGGTGGCCGAATACAGGGACCTCGATCCAGTCCCTTGTGATGTTCTTGGTATATCTCTATGTGGCATCTCTCTTATAAGGGTGTTCAGCTTCCCTAATCCGGACCAGTTCTAAAGACAGATTGTGAACTGAGCTTTTTTTTTTGTTTGCTTACAAAGCGTACAAATATTATAATTCTGTGCCTTATTAAATGACAATGTTAAAATATTAAATATAAATTAATAATTAAAACAAAACCACATTTTGGTGTATCACGTTCCTTCATTAAGCACAAACCAGGAGATAAAGATTAAGGGATTTATTACATATTTACAGTATTTGTAATAGGATATGAATAATCATAAACCAATTATGTCCGTCTCATACTACATATGATGTCCTAAAAGTCGTTTGTTTGTTTTAACTCTTCCTGTTCTGGTTCTGTTAGAGAACTTTGTTTCAGGGCATTTTCTTTTTTCATTTACCTTTTCTATTTAGTGTTTTAGGAAGTATCCCATCTGGCCACCCCTTTATGTACGGCAGGGGTGGGCTGGCCTGGGTGCCTCACAATGCATTGGTGGTTTAGGGCCATGGACGCACATAAGCCTGTCTGCTGGAAGCCATGAGCTTATGGGCCACTACTGTGGGCTTGCCCCCCCCGGGCCAAAATTTGGCAGCCAGCCCCTGATGTACGGCATAGGCCATTTATCCCCTTAGCTTTGGGCTTTCTTAGCCTTAGCATAGATAAATGGATAGACAGGATCCAGACTCACAGGTTCAGATCCAAACGTTAGCATTCAGGAATCACGTTGTGTGGGGTGTGTTGTGGGAATGAACGGGTCAGTGTACAGCACGGCTGTGTCCAAGCTATTGTCACCATTACAGAGCCAAACACAGATATGATGTAGGACTGTTTACATCATGTGGTAAACTATTTCTATATACAGCGATACATTAATGATAACAGGATTGGAGCAGATCGAGATCTTACCCTGGAAAACGATCGCATCTTTAATTGCGCATGCACACTTTGATGGTATGTATAATGGATCTTACTAGTGTCCTTTGGTGGGAATTTACTGTAGACTCCAAATTTTGTGAATCACTACCTGAAGCCCCCAATCGTTACTATGGATGGGCAAGACTTGATGACATTAGCTCCTGTCCATCCTTAGTAAATCTATGATTACACATGAGGGTCTTTGGGTGGGATCTGCATTCATCATGACCTCATTCTCCCAACCCCGGAATTATCTAGTTAGAAACCCTGGGAAATACGCACTATTCAATTTTACACAATTTTAAGTGGAGATGCTAAAAGTTTAGGTCCTAAATGGAGATCCGTCCATACGGTGATCCCCATCCAGGGACTTTCCAGGGATTCAATCCATTGTTTCTTATCATTTTATTTTATATTTTTTGCTTCTCCATGGTATAATCATTAGCTCCATATACAATCACATTACAATGTACTTCTCTGTATGTATATGGTCACGTAGCTGTACCAGCTACCAGCTATATAAAAAAATATTGAAGCTTTGGACAGTGACTTTTACATGAGACTTCTCAGTTTAAGGATCCATTGCACCTTGTCTGTAGAATTAGGAGCGGGTATTGGCATCTGCCTCTCTGTGTGTGAGAAGTGTTGGAAGTGGTGACTTACCGCAATATAAACTTTCCTAATTAAGGCGATTAAACATCCGTGCAGAGTGTAATGTGGAAACCCCACCAACGGCTTCATGAAAAGGTTTCCTTGCGCCTTGAGCAGGTCTCAGTGAAGGGCAAACATCTGTCCTGCATAACACAGGCTCTGGTGAGCCCCGGGCAGTCAGAGTACGAGCAGCTGCTCACTGTGGGATTGAAAGCCTGGGCCCAGAGGTAATGCCACCAGACAACATTAGGCATGTTTGCATAAATAAGATTCTCATGTTAAAAGTAATGGTAATTTCATTATAGTCATGCACGTTGTTTTGTGCACGTGATTCATATGCAGGTCTTAAAATGCTGACCTATCATTATAGGCAAGAAGAGGAGCGTACACAGGCCACAGACTCACAACCATAAGTCACTTTATATCGTCATACAGGTATCGCAAGTTGTTACCAATTCAGTTCCGGATCAGGACCGGATGCTGATTTAATAACAATAGAGGAGCAGCTTATGCAAGTCCTGAAACATTACATCGCGCATGAGTTTGGCAAATGTTATGTTACATCCAACAGGGCAGTCCTGGCAGCACTATGGTGAGAACATATTCATTTCACAGTATGGGCTGGGTTCATCAATTCCATACATGTCAGAGGTTGTGCGCTAATCAGCACGGGCTTATAGGCTTTCTGCCCATTATACAGATGTGAGACTTTTCTAAAATACCACCGCAGGATTTATCCCAAAAGCATGCTCATATGCTTTCACATCATGCTGTCAGTAACTCTGAAACATTGCAGTTCCAACAGTAACAGCTAGGTGGCGTATCAATGCAGAAGATAACCACTGTTACTGGCAGGACGACCTGTGTGCTGTTACACATTTGTGCAGCCTTATGACACATTTCACCAAATCTACATGTGACGGAGCCAGTCATACATACTGCAACATGGTGATAGTTTAGAAACATAATAAATTGCTATATATATATATATATATATATATATATATTTGTCCATATCGAGGGCACTCTAAGTCTCATCAACGAGGTACAAACGGACCTGTATATATATATTTGTGAATTTACCTTCAGCTATTTGGACAAAGACCCAGAACTGGTTTTACTATCTGGCTATTTCTTGGCTATTTCACAAGAAAGTCATTGTGGACAATACTTGTATTTATATATTTATATATATATATATATATATATATATATATATATATATATATATATATATATACATATATATATATATATCACAGCTTTATCGCTCAACATCACATTTCTTGTAGGTATGCTTGATTTCATATGTAAATTTACCTTCATCATACATTGAATGCATTATTCAACAGTCTGCTGACAGATTCCATACAGAAGTGTATTAATTATTAAGCAATATATTTGTAAAATCTGATGCACAATACAGATTAACTCATCATTTGTATGGTAAAGGTCCAGATGTTATTAGCTACCACTGGCAGCAATATGAATTCCCATGAATTATTTAGGGATAGAGTAATATGCTATAGATACTCAGCAGCGGGTGGGTTGTTTTGTCAGTCATTTACCGAGAAATGATATATTTCATGTTTGAAGGCATGCTACTTTGTAAATAATCGTCAGCACCCACTTTCTCTTCTGCCTGAATAAATTAAACATTATTACAGGGGAAAATGCAGAACAAAAACAGAAAAAAGAAATATATTTATATTTATATGTAAAAGTACAGATTACGTCCTGTTCTATGGGGAATGGTAAATGCTGAATTGGATTGGATCCCTGCTGTATACATCTTGGACTGCGAGTTCTGGGGATCCCCCCCAAACTTTCCCCTTACCTTCAGATTTATGCTGCAGCCTCACTGAAGATGAGGACTGACATATTTCGGACTGCGTCCGTTTGTCCTACTGTAAATATAACCACATGGCAATCTGCAAATGCTTTTTTATGGACAGAGCGCTCATTACAACTAGGATAATGCGTCTATCTGATCCAACAAAAATCTGTGTCTGTGAATTGGTACCTGAGAATATAAAACTGTTTATGTTTCTTTCCCGTCTCTCACCAGCAAGGTGTAAATTCCTTCTCAGCCAGAGGGGGCAGCATTGCACCTGCAGTCATCTATAGCTGGGCTTCATATTGCTAATATTAATGTCTGTAGACTGTACATTTGCAATTGTCTTCTATTGGGTTTAATCCCGGTGAGCTGTCCATTGTTGTTCAGTTCTGTCCATCACAGTAACCATATAACAATGCATCCACTTTCCCCAGTGCGTGTAACCTTGCACTTGTCAGTCCTGGATGTAATTTCTCATTGAGCCGTGACTCAGTCTAAAACAGTTTTTGATTTTGCTATCCTACAAAATTTTGTGCCACCTCCAGACTGCGCCACATTGCTAGTTACACGTTCCTCTTCCATATTTATAAGCTGTATTTCACATTAAATATTGTGCAGAATATTGAAGAGCATGCTGCTTCCGGTACAGGCCCTGGGAAATGACAGGATTTATTTTACTCTGGATTAGAATCTGTCACTATAGTTGGAGTCTTCCTATTCTAGGAGTCTTTTTCTGCTTTACACTCATTGGGGGTCAGTTGCAAACTAAGGAGCACCCAGAGCACGGCACATCTTCATGGGAGAAACCAAAATGAAGCCAGCATGTGGGTGGAGCAAAGGGTGTGATTTATGCAAATCATGGCCACAGCTCCACCCCCTATTGATAACTATTTAGTTTACTATGTATAGGTGGGATCTGATGTCATCATTGGAACGATTGGGGCTGTGGCAGTGATTTGCGTTATAAATGGATTTGGAGTTTCACGCTGACCCAGGGCAGGACAGGAAGTAGAAGAACTTATAATGTATGGGAGGCATATATAACTTATATATGGGAGGCCGCGGCTATGCTAATCCTACATTGAGCTGCTGACTCTCCTGGAATGTCTGAGAGACTCTCAAAATGCGTCCATTCATCCCATCAGCAAATCTTGAGGCAGTGAATTAATGCTAATCACTGCCTCAAGCCCCCAATGTTGCTAAGAACATGTGTCACATAATTCAATTCAATCAAGCTCCACCCCGTCCTTAGAAACAGTGGCGCAGATTCAGACTTTAGCCCCTATTGAATTACTCAAGAGTGGGCAACACCACGTTAAATTGCAGGGGAGGTAAATGTCATTAGTTGCAATCAGTATTAGAGTTGAGAGATAATGTTTCCAGCACAAGTGTAATAACAGTGTAACAGTAACGCTGGTCAGTATCTGTGTGCAACATGCAACAATAAAGTATTCTCCCTGCATGCACACACCGACATTCATTATACCCCCCTGCAATTCACCATGGTTTTACCCACTCGTGAGTAAGATGTGAGTAAGTCACTAGAGCCTAAAGTCTGAGTCTCCTCCATTATGACTGGTAACTTTGATTGTGCAGTAACTGACTTGTGCGGATCAGCAAAAGATTGCACCCCCTTCCATCGCCTGCCCACAGAAATACCCGACCCTCAAAACCCCTTCAACAGTTTGCACCTCTCTTTTTAACTACTAAAATACTGCGGCTTAAAGCCTCATTTCTATCCTAATTAAGACATGATTACGAGGAGGGATGGGGGCTTTCTTTATTGCACGTGTCGCCGGTTTACAACGGAAGCCTTTAATTAGATTCGTTTATGTGCCCGTATACATGCGATTTTTCATATAAAACAGCAAAAGTGCTAAAGGTGTCCCTGGAAAGTAATCGCCTGTGACTGATGGCCATCACCTCGGAGGACATGTGACAGTCACGTCGTTTGCAGGCTCTGTGGACATCTGGCGAGCAGGGAACGCCGTCCCAGAATGCATCGCGTTGGCCTTTTGATGCTGAATACTATAATTGTGCAGGAAAATGAAACATCAAGGAGTTTATCATTTCATGTAGTCCTCTCTGGCACGGGAAGTGTTAGGATGAGATCAGCAGGCATTTGCTAAGAGAAGCATGAAATTGCGAGGAATGGTGGGGAAATCCCTAAGGGACGCAACGCGGCATCTCCTGCCGGGAGGCCACATGGAGCCTCACTAGCCTGTTAGTCCCCGAACGAGCAATGCTGGCGCCAGCCTAATGTGCAGGTGTCGCCCGCATGTAGGGCATTAAGCGTCTTCATTGCCACATGGAGCGGCAACCTTCTGTGCCAGCTTTGTGTAAATCATACACCTGAAGTACGCAGTGTATTTCTGGGCTATAGTGCTGCATAGTCTAATGATGCACATAGCTGATGGATTCCATTTCTTACAGCCACAAATAAAACAAATGAGCCAAACTATAAAGCCAGCCATTATGAGCCCCACGCTGAGTTAAATGGACGCGCCGTAGCCCTTGGTGTTCCGCACTAAACACACCTAACATATCGGTGATTGCTAATACAAGCCGCTTACGTTAACTTACAAGCAAATTGCATGTAATTTGCGCTGCAGGTATTTTGTTAAGGGCAGAACCTAGCGCCTATGGTAGGATGAAAAATTGGGCTAGTATTATTTGCATATAGATGGACACCAGCCCCCCAGTGCTTAAGCTGGCCATACACTATAAGATAAATTGTTCCAATCAAAACATTTTTTCAAGAGTGGGCAAAACCATGTTGAATTGCAGGGGGGGCAAACTGAATTAATTGCAATCAGTATTAGAGTTGAGAGATGATGTTTCCAGCACAAGTGTAATAACAGTGTAACAGTAACGCTGGTCAGTATCTGTGTGCATCATGCAACAATAAAGTATTCTCTCTGCATGCAAACACTGACATTCATTTTACCCCCCCTACAATTCAACATGGTTTTACCCACTCTTGAAAAAAATCTTTAGATTGGATCTTATAGTGGCCAGCTTTAATGATTATACCAGTAGTGGCAACCACTGAGTAGTGGCATTTACTAAGCGTCGAGAAGGTCTAAACGTGGTGAATAAATTCCTGTTGCCATCTCGCTCTTTCAAGCTCGTATTGAGTTTCACCGCGACCGGCATAGAGAGGGGCGCGTCAAGTTTCTATTTGGCCATTTAGTTTCCAAATCAGTGCAAGTTCGACTAGGCCAAGAGCTCACATTCAAACAGAGGTGCCTTTGCCACCAGTATACATCATCTTATGGAAAAGCATATAGATTACTATTATAACAAAAATGATAGTAAATTACACATATGCTCAGTACCTCATGTACGCAAATATTATAAAGTGGAAAAATGTTTTTCTATTAAAAATAAAAAAAACACAAAATAAAATAAAAAAGTATTTTAATTTTATTTATTTATTAACAGGTTTTGATATAGAGCCATAAGATTACGTAGTACCTATATGTTAGTCGTGTGAAACACTAAGGGCTAAGCGCGTTTTTAACATATAAGATTATTTAAACATTTTATTTCGCTCAGAAATCTATATTTGTGAAATAATATTTGCCCACTTTTGTACTAAGCCCTAAACTCTCTATGGCTGCACTAATGAAGATGTAGGTGTCAATTCCACCTATAGTGAGTCCTGAACAAGTCATCTCGATTTGCATACGTCTCGGCGGCGAGATGACTCCAAGTGGCGAGACGGAAACATGGTAAAAAAAAAACTCTCATAGTAAATTAAAAGTCTAATAACAGTAACGCTGGTCAGTATCTGTGTGCAAAAATAAAGTATTCTTTCTGCATGCAAACACTGACATTCATTATACCCCCCGCAATTCAACATGGTTTTACCCACTCTTGAGTTAGTCATTAGTGCCTAAGGATCTGAATCTGGCCCATAGTGCTTCTACGAGCTCTAGCAGAAATAGGAAAGAGCATCATGTTCGACTTACATAAAGACAACCTAGGGCAGCGGAGAGTGGATGTAAGTGATGGGGAGATGAAGGTTAGTTTAGTGTGGACCAAGGGCAGAGGGGTTACTTAGTAACTTAGGGGATTGCTGGTGTGTATGTAGTATGAACATGAGCAATGAAATAAATTATTGTCAATTGGGAAATGTAGTTCAACTTAGTATTAAGTGATGAGTCAGAAGTTTTAAGAGCGTAAGAGCTGTAAAGACGTGTGTAAAACNAATATGTGTGACTAAGGTTCAGCATCCCTCATGTGCATCTCCCCTTACCACCAGCAGGTGTCACTACTGATGGTATGAGAANGTAAGGAATGTTTTCCCCATTATATCAGTAATTGCCTTTATTAATATGTGGCTAAAGCATGCATAATTGAATATTTCTAGTGCAGTCAGTATTTCGATTGAATGAATGCGCTTTTCCCACCATCACTGTTGTACCCCAAACCCCCTTAGAATAAGGGCCAGCTCTGTACAGTGCAGTTATCAGAGATGATGACTGGAATATCAAGTCACTGAGAAAGGTGCTTGAAGTTTCCTCACAGAAGGTTGTTCTGCTTTTGGCTCATTAACCATCAGGTATGCCGGTCTCCCTGTATATAGCTGAACTGTCAAACAATCTGACAGTCATTTACTGGGACATTAGGCAGCTAATGAAGTCAGTGCAATATCTGCTGCTGCGCGCAGGTAAAAGAGACAACTTTTTAAGATGTTGTTTCCCGTTTCCACTTAACTCGTTCACTGCTGTTTTAAAAGTAGCCATTTATCGCTTTGTATTTCCAAATACAGCTATGTTGGTTTCAGGGAGTCAGATATCTGGTTACATTCCAAATGTGGGGGCCGAGAGGGGCATGTGAGAGTTAAATATAAACTCTATTAAAAATCAGTTAATAAGTTCCTGTCTCTGTCAGGGATTTGATGAAGGAGAATTAGATTTATGGATCCGTTCCGATGTGGCTCAGGCCTTAATATGTAGATGGAGCTAAAGGAAGGGCCAAGGACAAGTACCTATAGGGGAGGGATGTAACCCATATGGAAGACCCTTTTAGTGAGTCAAGCGATGTAACCTATTTACTGTAAAATAACTTCTCAGTGGTTTCTGTAATAAATGGCATTAAAGTCCTCAGTCTGGAACCAACTAGTAGAGTAAAGGGAACGGGGGACGCTTGTAACCTAGAAGTATAAAATAGGCCCTTATTCCCCCCGCTCTGCACTGGTTGCCATTCCCTATACAGGCTCCCGCGCTGTACAATGATTGCACTTGGTAGTTATTTATACACAACTTAGCATATCGGTCCGCTCACACCAGTGCTGACCAAGTGCTGACCACCAGTGAGACCAGTGCTGGCNTGCGGGAAAGAAGTCCCCTCTCTCACTGGGAACATTGATAAACCCCTGCCTTAATTCATTTGTAAGGATCAGCATCCTTGCGACCCCTGACTGCACAAACCAGGGAATGCCCAGCCCCCATTTGTTTAATTTAAATCCCCCCCTGCCCATCTAGCGTAATTTAGGTTGTTTGGGGCACAGACACGGGCCAGGGGAAAATCCGCTTGTGGACATCTACTGAGCAACAGTGCACTTTTATACCACTCTGGGTGCATGCGGAAGTGAGGGACCGAATGATGGTCTGGATCCAGTCCATCATGTACACACATGTATATATTTTTTCATATACCTGGGTCTTTTTAAGAAGGGTTATTCCCGGGTCCAACCCTGGTCATCTGTAGTCTGAACCTGCAAACCCAGGTTTTTGTATACTGTGTAAAGAAAAAAAATAATTTTTTAAAAAACCCCAAGTTTCTTCAAATAACCAGGTTTGTGACAGTTTCATCTGGCTTAAAAAAGCAATTTTTTGCAGGGGTGGTAATCTGAACGCGGTATTACATTAACTACATTACTAAGCCGCGAGTTTGCAGTGAGATTTGCAAGTGGAGATGTTGCCCATGGCAACCAATCAGATTCAAGCTTTCAGTTTCATTTTACACATTGGAGAATGTGAACTTGAATCTGATTGGTTGCCATGGGCAACATCTCCACTTTCCAATCTCACTGCAAACTTGCGGCTTAGTAAATATACCCCTAAACCTCCAAGACATTTCTATTTCAGATGCTCTCTGCCATTTGGTAACATACCTGATTAAAATACAAGTATGGTTGCTACCCCTTAACTGCCACCAGATATTTATCCGAGTACCACCAGAGGTAATAGTACCCCTTGTTGCCCTGAGATTGCATTTCCCTTCCCATAACTCTATTGTGTTTTTATTGCACCTTCTGGAGTCGCATACAGTGTGTGTCTGTGGAATATGATCTGGATTACTACATCACAGGTTAATTGGAGGCTAGTTGACCTCTCGGAGATTATATAGCAGAACACAGTCATTTTCATAGAGGAAGACGGTGTGTTTTGGGAAACTGCGGCATTACCGACATGAATGAAAATATGGATCCTGGAAGCTGCATTTTATTTTCCATTTCATCATTTCTATTATTATGTTTCTGTTTTCAGCAGGTTAGAATATTAAAGCAGCACAGAACAGGCAGAAGGCAAGAAATAAGAGATCTGAGGGAAATGATCAGCCAGCTCTTTCCTTGCACATTCACGGGAGCGCCTGCTCCAGATTGAGAAATATGTGTGTCTGTAAGATTGGATTGTGCAGTGAACAGTAGCAAGAAGCGAATGGCAATAAATCATGGTGCCGTGAGACAGTAGGAGAAGCGCCTGCAAAAGCCCCTGCCGGAATCAGTCTGAAGGTGACCTTACAGCTTGCAGACAGGAAAATAATAAAATCAACACGTATTTACACAAATAACAATTGCTCTAGACACAGGTCACAAAAAACGGAGAATTACACCAGCAGAAATGTTTTCTTTTGTGTTTTTTTTTGTGTTTTTACCAACACAGAAGGTCATTTGTGTAGGTGATGGTCATGCAGCGGTGCCTGGATATGCCCTTTAACCTGTACCCACTGGTGAATGCCGATACTTTGGTTTTCATAGCATTCCAGAACCAAATTGTTCTGGGATGCCTTTTTGTACATTATCTTATTACACAGTCCAGTCACATTAGTGACCACCAGTATTACCACCTTTCTTAACGTGGACCACAAGCAGGAAGAGAATCAGTGAGGTGGAGCCCCCCAGACACCAGTCCCCTGGTCAGCTGCCCTAGTTTGCGTGTTTGAGGATCCATGCGGCGAACAACCCAGTCCATGTGGGCCGTATGCGCCAATGTCCTTCTGTCCAAGTTAGTGTCTTTGTCACTGATGAACAGCCGTCAGCATATGTGCATTAACCAGCCATCTACTGCGGAGCCCCATATGCAGCTCCGCTCATTGAGGATACACTATTGGTAGCCCCTTGGTTGTTCTAGGCGGTCAGTTGATCGATGTCTAGTCGCCCGAATGCATCTCCTCAGCCGTCGTTCACATCTGTCTTCTATGGCCCATGGTGCACCACACTTGACATGTTGCTGATTTTGGATANTGCCATTTTGCCATGCATGGTACACTTTTACCACTCAGTTTCAGCATTACCGCAACGATTGCAATGTTTTCTGCNCCTTTTATATACCCTCCACTGCGCGTGTTACCACATGCCTTCTGTGATGGTGGAGGGCCGTGGTCCCATTAATGTGACTGGACCGTGTATGTTATGCTCTATAAGCATAGAAATATAGAAAGTGACGGCAGATAAAAGCCACATGACCCATCCAGTCGACCCTGTTGAGTATTTAATGCTTAGCTTATTCTCAATTTATATTTATCCCATGCATGCTTAAACTGCTCTGTTGTATTAGCCTCTACCGCTTCTGATGGGAGGCTGTTCCACTTATCCACTACCCTTGCAATGAAGTTATTCTTCCACACATTTCCTCTTGTCATGTGTAATTTAAGTTTAATTAACAGAGCCCAGCACTGAATGTATGGNGCGAGTCGCCTGCTATTTGTGTTTGAGTGTTTGTTTTTACTCTTTATGTTGAGTCATTGTAACATCATTGAAATGGGCTTTTCATCTTGGTACACTGAGAAGCCGCAGGACATGTCGCTTTAAAAGGGCCTGATCGTCACCACCTGCAAAGATGTGGAAAAAGCAAGTATTTTAATGAGCAAAATGATAATCCATGAATGCACATTCCTTATACGCTTCTGTCTCAAATNAATAATCTCTTCCTAGAAAACAGTGTTTTATATGTGCAATTGGATGCATTACTAGGTATTAGGAGGTTGATTTATTTAGACGTGAGATATTGTTTGCTTTGTGTTTTCCTTAACCCCCACCTTCATTGCCATCACTAAGCCCATGGTGCCATAGAAATCAATAATTATGATGCTGGACTGCACCATTACCCTTATTTACTGTGCGGACAGGGTGTCAGATCATATGGTGATGGTTATTAAACAGTGACTGACCTGTCCATGGGGATCTCCAGCTCCGATGGTCGCTCCATCATCAGTCGTCTATTCTTCTAATGGCACTGAAGACATGGGGACTAGCTACAGGTGTGAGAATGTTCACAATACTCTTAGATATGCATAGCTGTTATCACGTCTATCAGTGGACCTCTAGACCCCCACATTTCTACTGTCCTGTAATGAGAATTCTTGTGTAGTCACAGTCCTGAAATCACTTAGACATCATTATTGGTTTATTGAGATTAAATAGGCCCGGCCTCCCGCACTGACATTTGGACGCGACGTCACAATGTCCTTTGTGAGTCCTGGGCCTAGGTGATCGTGGTGGCAGCTCCGACCCTCTATAATCTGTTATTGTTCCTGCTTTAAATATAACTACAACTGGTCCCAGTGATGTCCTTGTGGAGCAGTGGAGGGGTCAGGGGCATGACACACTCTGACCTCCCACTCCCCCCCTATAGTGATGCCACTATCAACTATGCGACACGGAAGCTTAGTGGTTTGTAAATTGTGGTCATAGCCACTATGTGTGAGTATGAATATAGCGCAGGGTCTGGGATTGGGACCCTTTTCAGAGTGATCCTAATTGGCTCGTTGTGTATTAAACCCCAATATTCTATAGGCAATAGACTTGCAAAGAGGCCTTTTACCCACCAAATCTGATTATGTAATAACGGTAAAGTGTAATATGCCACCACTATAAATATCTACTATAAAGAAAATAAGTGACTGCAGAGAGGTACAATATTATTAGTATATTACGATATATTTTTTGGTCTGTTACAGACGTACTGTGTATTCTTTAATGCTGACCCTTGGTCCATATTTACTATTGCTTTTCTGTCTTTTCACTCTGCGTCTCTAATCATGTATGGTGTAAAACAGTGTATTATTAGGAGGATGTATTCTTAGCAGGCAGATGGGATAAATGAAGAATTTTATGCCACAGGGGGTGAGAGTACGTGTGTCATGGTAACGTCTATTTAAGGTGAGATGATGGGAATGGTTATTGGAATGGAAAGGTTGGTGGGATAATTATTGAATGCTTAGCTGACTTTAATGTGAAACAGGACTATTTATTGCTAGGATTCTGGAGGGGAGAAGTTTTTCTCATTATATATCTATCTATAATCCTGTGTTTGCCCATGTACGTCTCCCCATAGCAGATGACCCTCTAAGGGCTAGATTTACTAAATTGCGGGGAAAAAACATTATAGCTGACATTCCCTACTCGTATGTTATCAGAAAGTGAGGGCTAGAATCTGGTTGGTTGCTATGGACAACATCTCCACATACTCTTCCTGCTGTTTAGTAAATCTGGACAGGGTTGCCGACTATCCTAGATTGTCCATGAGATTCCTGAATTTTCGGGCAGTATCCCGGGAGAGTCTGCAAATCTCCTGGTGCCTGACGCAGCGATTCTATATAATTCACTGCCTCAGCCCCGATCGTTACGATAAAGGGTGGGACTTGATCAAACCCCGCTCATCCAAAGCAAAAGATAGTCGTTTGCCATCAGGGGAGGAGTAATTTGCATAAATCTGTATATTCCTTCCCATAATTCTGGTGTGCACTTTTTTATTTCATTTACATGGCTAAACGACCAATGTAAATTATTACATCATAAGATAATTGGAGGCTAATTGGCCTCTCTATTGGGTTCTTCTAATAATAATTTACTGCAGAGGTTCCCAAACGTTCTCACTGCGGGAATCCCGATAGTCAGGACCCTGCTGCCTGGGCGGCACATAACCCAGTATAGGTCCTACACGGTGTTATGTGCATACATTGAGTGTAGGCAGGATGTAAGGACTGGCAACCACATGATCCGTGGTGCCAGCCCTTATGATGTAAATCGCTATGGCCACGGCACCCCAGTGAGATCCAGTGAGATCGTTGTGGCACCCCAGTGATATCGTCATGGCACCCCAGTGAGATCGTCATGGCACCCCAGTGAGATCGTC
>JABWIB010001467.1:0-16190 GCA_016617825.1 Platyplectrum ornatum | reverse complement strand
TGGCACCCCAGTGAGATCGTCATGGCACCCCAGTGAGATCGTCGTGGCACCCCAGTGAGATCTTCGTGGCACCCCAGTGAGATCGTCGTGGCACCCCAATAAGATCGTCGTGGCACCCCAGTGAGATCTTCGTGGCACCCCAGTGAGATCGTCATGGCACCCCAGTGAGATCTTCGTGGCACCCCAGTGAGATCTTCGTGGCACCCCAGTGAGATTGTCGTGGCACTCCTGGGCGCACAGGGAACCACTGATTTACTGACTTTTAAAGACACTCTGACATTATCATTTAAGTCGGTGTAAAACAAATAATAAACAATTGTTCCCTACATACAACTTAGATGTAATCTATGAATAAAGGGGTTAAAGCGCTACCCAGCCATTTTGTATATGGACAAGTATAGTCCTGTTCTCTGTAGCCTCGATAACACCTGACTTTCTTTTTTTTAACANCTGAAGGACTCTGGTAATATCAGATATCATTTAAGACTTTTCCTTCGACTCAGAAAAATGGCTGCCAACTCCTCCCTGGCCTCCCAGAGAATCTGCCAGGATTACAGTTTTTACAGTCTAGTTCATTATTTGAAAACATGATGGAAGCAGCTGTTTCACAAAGGAGCAGCGAGAAATTCTTATCTCGTTTGTGCAGCGACTATTGTAAACGCTAATCCACCTGCTTAGCTAACCCCAATAACGCTATTAGTGCATGGCCTCTCATATCTTCTCCGGCACATAATGTGCTACAATATTCTCATTCACCATGGCCCATTCCAGGAATTTCACTTAGCAACATGCATCGGCAGAAGAAAAGCCGGCCACTTGTCCACTGCAAAGGGTTGATTTTCTAAATGGGACATTTACATGTGAATCCGCGGAGTTGCGTGATGCAGACTTGCACGGCGTCTAATGAGATGGCAGTTTTCGCATAAATAATTATTTGCACTGATATAATTTGGATCAACACTTCCGAGCAATTAGCGCTCATTTTATATGCTCCCTCCAAATTCTTTCTTCTTCTTGCATTCTTCATGTACTTTCCTATGGGTTAGAACTCTACCTGTAAATGCTATAGACAGTCCTATGTGTAAGACAGGCTTGCCAACATACTCAAACAAAATGACGGCAGCTTGGAGGCATGATTTAGGCAAATAACACCTAAAGCCCTGTAGGTTAAAACGCTCCATTCATAGGTTTACTATGGATAGATGACATAATTAGTAACGTTCGTGCTTGAGGTAGTCATTATCACTAAAAATTTGGTTGCTGTTCCAAAATTCAGGAATCTCATGAAAACTGTTGACAACCCTGGTGTAACCAAAGGAAGGCACCATGGGGGTTGGGCAGAGGGTGTGATTTATGTAACTCATGCCCAAAGCCACGCCCACTTGACAGCAACAGCGTAGCTTTTGCTATGGGTGGGTGGGGCTTGATATCATCAAATCAAAAGGATCTTAAATAATAAAAATATATATACATTGCTATGTACACAGGTGACAGGTACAGCACTGTGTATATAGGTGACAGGATAGGTACAATGCTGTGCACACAGGTGACAGGTACAGCGCTGTGTATATAGGTAACAGGATAGGTACAACGCTGTGCACACAGGTGACAGGTACAGCGCTGTGTATATAGGTAACAGGATAGGTACAACGCTGTGCACACAGGTGACAGGTACAGCGCTGTGTATATAGGTAACAGGATAGGTACAACGCTGTGCACACAGGTGACAGGTACAATGCAAAATATATATAATATAATAAAATGTAAATATAATGTGACTCTGGCACTGTGTATTTGCCAAGGGCAGCTGTAGCTGCATTCATTAAAATGGAACTCCCCCCCCCCCCCCAATGTTCAGAGCCAGAGGTATGCAGTTAGCAGTGCAGTGTAGGATCCTGGTATTAATATAAATGTGTCTAAGCTTGCTTTGTTTCCTCCCATTGGTTAATATGGTGTTGTATAATGTATAATGTTAAAATGTATAAAAACTGCTAAATAAATAAAAAAAAACTCAGGTGAAACGCTGTGATGTCATCATGCAGTAACAAGGTAGATGTGACTGTCACTATGAGCACCTTTGTCTTGTGTCTGTCATGCCAGGCAAGAGTTAAAAAAGCTAAACACCTAACAAAATAAAAAGACCTCGCGTCTAATCCTCTGCTACCACTAACTCCCCTCCACAACTGGTAGACAGGAAAGAGTGTCCCCAAGGGAGGATGACACCACCAATGTCTGCCTGTCTGGGTGGCATTCAATCTATTATTCATTGCACTGGTGGGGGGAGAACGGGTGATCCAGGAGCAGCTGTGACCTCACCATCCAGTCACCAAAACAGGCAATTAAGTGAGAAGTCATTTATAATAACAAGTGACATATCTGTCTGATCTGCAAGCGTTAACCCCTTCGCTGACAGGCTCNTAGAGATGCAGAGTGCTTTCCTGGATGTCATCCCTATGTCAGGCTATTGTTGGTTGTGCAGTTGTCAGCTACAATTAAATAACTGTTTGGGCCTTCAGTGTCTTCTTTTAAGTCACATGAATTGCATACGGGATGTGATCTTGCATCTGCAGCGAGATCTATAGACGTTGTGGAGCTTCCTGATCCCAGTGAAGCATGTTATGTGTTTTACCTGCCGATCTCAGGAGGGGGGGGGATATTACAGCACGATGCCCTGGGACTTCATGTTGTGTCTGCTTGCGTGGCAATTATCCGGAGTCTTGGCGCCTCTTCTGAGCTCAGACTGCTGTTTTCCCTAGTTGTTCGCTGTTCAGGTGCCTTTTGTATTTACTCAGATGAGGCATTGGAGGCCGTGCATTGTCATTAATATAAACATCTTCCCTTGCGTCATTCCGTCTATTGAAAAAGGAGATTGTGGTGAAACCGTTCAGTGGTGCTGGATCCTTGCCGCCCATAAGGAAGTTGGTCTCCATTTATTAATAGATAAAGTATATGCAGGATTGCCGACTCTTCTGTATTTGGGAATACCCAAATTTTGGCCTGTTCTCGCCATACCCCAATCACTTTCTTAGCCCCAATCGGTACTATGAATGGATGGAGCTTGTTGACGAAACACATTCATAGCAAATGTATGGGGGAATTTGCCACCAGGAGCAGGGCTTCAGTCATGATTTGNATAAATCACACCCCCATGCTGTTGGCTTTTGGTTTCTCCTGAGTATTTTGTATTCTCTGGTAGTATTGCTCTCTTCCAGAAGAATAATGTATGCGGATGTATGGTAATCGGGAGTTCAGCCCTTATATGTCATCCTAACTTCCGCCATTTGAGCGGGGGACGGTCTGNAAATATTACCATACCTCTCAACATTCCCATGAAGGAAAGGGGATAAATAAGCCCCTAGTGCTGCTCTAACCCTGCCCATACCCCACCCTTACTCCCTCCATTGGTTACAACGATTTGTACTGGGCAGACAGGATAGCNGGACCGTACCCTGAAACCGGGACTGTCCAGATGAAATTGAGGCAGTTGGGAGGTATGAGGTAGGGTCCTGCGTACAGGGGGAATGATCTCCTCTTGTCAGCATATGAGTTAGGATCTCACTGAGTTACTATCTCAAACTCCGACCTCCATACTTTCCAGTTCTTCATCTGGGTCTGCCTCGATGGGTCAGAACTGCATGACGGGGGACCCGCAGAATAATGGGAAGGGCAGAGGTAGGTCCAATGTTTTAGCTGATTGGAGTATGGTCAAGTGGANACATTTATGCACAAACCCATTCCATATATATTTTGTACGATTTCTGCTCTTGAACACAGTCACCCCGAGTAGATGTTAAAGAGGAATCTTTAAGAAGGGTAAAAAAACAAGACATTACTTCCTCCTCTCCGCAGACATCCTCCGCTCTCTTGTTTACTTTCCAGAGAAAGGCAAAATTAGATTTTATTTGTCTTTTCATTGTGTGATTATTTTAGAGGGTTTGTTTTTGTTAAGCAAATATTCACACATTTTCAGGTGCATAAAGTTTGTAATAGTATTTATCCTTTTTTATTGTTATCTGCGCTTTGTGCATAAATTACCATGCATTTGCATAACATTGTTTGAGCTTGGCTTGTTTGTATATAAAGGAATTCTCCCTTGGCTTGGAACAAATAATGTTTCATTGACATAAAAGTTATTTTTGTTAAAGTGTGAAAAATGGAAATGCTGTTAAATGATGAGACATGGCAGAATCACTTGTTACCAATGTTATCGGACCGGTAAAACGCGCGTAGAGATTGCGGCCTGATACAGAGCCTGACCATCTATAGATAAACGAGCTGGAAGGATGTGAGTGTATACTGACAGATTAAATTAAATCTGCTGGTTCGAACGTCCTAATTCCTGACAACCATTCTTTATACTGAAAGGCCAGTTTGGTCATGTCTGTCGTGCTGCAATCTTTGGCGATCCGATAGACGGCGTTGTTGTGTACATGGAATTGCCGTTGCCTGAAGGCAAGAATAAAGCCGAAAAAGACCTCCATACAGTGACTGAAGGATTGTCAAATGTCCCCTTTACACAGCATAAACCTAAACTTTCCCTTCTCTGATCCATCACATCCCCGCCCCCTAACCTTGACTAATGAGTCATCTGCTGCCTTATACAGGCCACTGGGAGGACACCTGCCGCTCCTCTATAGAATGACCGTGCCCCATCTCCCAGACCGGGGGAAGCGGAAAGTTTGAATGGCTGTACTAGGTCTTGTCTAGGGTGCCTAGAGAACTAGCACCAGACTTGGCAAACCCCATCATACCGTAAACCTAATGTCCTGTAGTAGGCCAACTCTGAAGCTGATAGAGGCTTTTTGGCCTTATTCATTTGCTTCTGTATTGAGTCTGTTGTATTTTTCATTTCAATTTTGCAGCTTCACTGGTCGTCCTGCTGACCGCAGTGGTCTCTTCTCGAACTGACATGAAGGCGAAGGCGATTTGTAGAAAGAGAATTAAAAACTGTATGTGCACGCTTAAAGTGGCCTTAACTTAGCTGCTAAATTGCCTTAAACACAAGGATTATATTGGATATAATTATATGTTATTTAATTAGTATATGTTATTATTCTATATATTAATAAAAATGTTTTTTGCTGTTTATAATTTGGAGTAAATGCAACCAAATCATCGCCATCTCTGCCTGAAACACAACAGCAACAGGGACATGGAAATTCAAATTAATCATCTTTGGTTCTATGATTAGCATATAAATAATGTACATACAGTCGCTGTACTAATACACTATTTTATGTTTGATTATTTGCATAATTTGATTATTCCCATGCATATGATTCAGCTTTTTTTGAGTAAAACGATTTCATTGTTTCCATTTGACAAATTAAATCTCAGAATTGCCATATGTAATCTATTCAGTTCAGATGGGACACTCATTTTCCAGAGGCTCTTATCTGTATGGACAACATATATTGTTCCCTTGATTGCCACGTAGCCAATGTTAGATAGGTAAGCTGGCCATCCACTAGAACAGTGGTTCCCAAACTGTGTGCTGTGGCTCCCTGGGGTGCCGTGACGCTCTCATTGGGGTGCCGTGGAATTTTTTTTCTGATATGGTGCAACGTTGCTAGTGCTACTTAGAATGACAATTTTACCCCTTGTATAGGGGTAACTCAAGATTTGATGTAAAAAGTATTTCTGTTTATACCTAACTAGCCTTGAAAAATTATGCAGACTCTAAGAGTGCCTCAACTGAGAAAGTTTGGGAACCTTTTAACTAGAATGATTCTCGTTTCAGCGTGATTCTGAACGACGTAAAAGATTTTTCCCTTGACGAACATGTCAATATCGGTACCATACACTAAATGATTATCATTCTGAAAAAAATGGTAGTATAAAAAAGATACCCAAAAAACGTTAAATGATATCTGAAATGCCCACACACTACACAATCTCACACCCCTCAAATGATAATCAATCGGGAATTCAGAACACAGTTTAGGTACAATTTTCGTTCACGTTCAGCAAAAATCGGCACCACACCATAGAACCTGCTTTCGACCGATCAACGATAACTTGACTATCGGAACACGTCTCGTTCTAGTGAACGCCCAGCTTTAGACTTGAAATAAGGTTTGGGAAAACTGNGAGGAAGCCTTGGCAATCCATCTAAACCCAAACCCTAGCATTAACCGAGAAGGAGACTTTGTTAGGAGAAATTCGGAGTGTAGTTGCTATGGCGACTTTCTGTGGAATCCACAAGGCTGCATGTTGATACTTGTATGATATTGCTGTTAAATTATTCTTTAATATAATATAGCTAGACCTTTGTTTGAGAATCCCTTGAGTATTTTTGAATAAAACAGAAAATTGACAAAAGCTTATGATTGTATTACTACCGCAGAGTAAATGATTTCTCTCCCTGTTCCAGTTTTTCTTCTTGCGTACAAAAATATATCGCAAGCGACCACTTTCTAGAAATGGCAGCAATCATTCACATGGTCAGTGTTGAAATGGCAAAATGTTATCTTTTTTTATGTAATTAAAAACGACCTTACTCGCTTGTACTTGGCCTTGAATTATACTCAAGCAGCTTTTCTGAAATTTCTGCAAGAAATGTAATATTCATTTAGGCTTTATTGGGCAAATATATGAACATCATAAAAGGAGCAGAAGGCAATTAATATTAATACCGTGACTATCTTAGTGATTTTACTGATGAATGAACTTTTAAAATAAGTTCTGTCGATTTAATCCCTGTGGTTCTTCTAGGTTTAAACAAAACCCTGCCTGGCGCCAGGTAGATTGAGTTTGTGAAATGGTTTATCCACATTAGCGCTGCAAATTTTTGGGTTGATGAGTCCGGATGAATAAATTGGAAAAATTCAGAAATGTGTCAGTGGATAAAAAGAAAAAGATATAAAAAGTAAGTAAAATGTCACACACAACTCACAGAGTTCCCGTAATTAATTTTTTTTGTTTTACTTTCTTGATCCGATGTTTTCATATCCTTGGCTCCATTTGCCTTGATTGGCGAAATGGGTAAATAGTATTGTCAATCAACATAGGTCGGTATGCAAAAAATATAAGTGAAAGTAAAATTAAGTCTAAAAATAGTTCAAATGAAAATACGAAATACTATGGAAAGGGTCAGATCCAATGATTCTGGGCAATCGGTTACACCAAAATTGTAAAGTTACAGAAGTTGGAAGTGATGGACCTCAGAGTTCATGTAGGGTTTGTCAAGTATGTAAATCTGACTGGGTATGCAGAGAGATGCATGTAAATGCATGTAAATTATGAAGAAGAAATTCCAACTTGTAATCTCTCCTCAATTCCTCAGGTAGAAGGTCCATTTCCCTTATGTCTGGATTGGTTGAACGGTACGTTACAATTTTACGTTAGCAACAAGCAAAGTCCATCCACTCTACAGGCCCAATTCAATTGACCTTTTGGAACACACATTGCACCACATATAAAAAAAACATTTTGTGTCCATACGCTGGAATGAGTGAACATCCAACAATGGTCTTTAACCATACAGACATGCAAAGAAGGTTTTAATGGACAGGAAAGTCACTAATGACAGATTTGCTGTTGTAAGTAGCATACACACTGACCGTCATTATTAAGTAATAGGTGTTCACACTCACATGACCACTTGTTCATTCATTCAGTATTCATTCATTATCATAACACATTTTATATAGCGCCATCATATCATGTAGCACTTTACGATTCGACACTCATTAAGACAAGACTGTTCACAAGCTTACACTCTTTAGGAGAGATTCATAGGGGCAAGTCCATTATACAATGGACCCCATACTCAAGGGACAATTTTAGTCAGCTGCCAATTAAACTGCCAGCCTGTTTTTGGGGTGTGGGAGGAAACCGGAGCACCTTGGGTAAAACTATGCAGACACAGGGAGAACATCCAAACTGCACATTGATCAGGCCTTGGTCAGGAACTGAGCACATGACCTCATCGCTGTTAGGCACAAATGCTAACCACTGAAACATTGTGTAGCCCCAATCCGGGTCATTGACTGACAATAACCTGACCAACTGTGCAGGCTCTTGAGATTTATTTATACATTTCTTCGTCTGATTATGACTTCATTCAGCCACCTTTGTGTGTAATGTACGAATAATGTGTATGTTGCGTTCATACTTTCAGCAGATGACATCTAGTGTATATCTAGACAAGTGTGTATGCATATATCGGGTGCTGTACTTGCGAATGTGATCTGTTGTCAGATTCTGTAAACGGTCTGTTCGGGATCTGGATCTGAAACAGATTGGACCAGTGTGTACCCAGCTTTAGATCCCTCACTAGAGACTGGCAATCACAAGCATTAGCAGGAAAGTAAAAAGACATCTTCCTTGTTCAAATACATCTGCAGAATTCTAATAATCGCTCACATGAGACAAGATGCGAATATGAAATTATCCAATGCGTTTTCGTGACTGATAATCTGAGCAGACTTCTTACCTGAAGAAGCTGTAATCATTCTGTATTTGCTCATGTTTTGTATGCAAGCAATGGCTGCAAGTTAAATAGGATAACATTGATCTGTACCAAGGCTAAGATATGCTTCATATCGGTAACTCCTTTACCTATTGGAGCAAGGAACCTGACGTACACAATTGACCATGGCTATTTACACAGACACACACACATATACACAGACACACACACTGCTATGTAGTGACATGCCACAGTACTGAGCACACTTGAAGGAAGTTTCTGGAAATATTGCACTGCAGTCATTATGCTAATGGCATAAGGAACATCAATTGTCCTTAAGAAAGAGCAGGATGGGTTGTGCAGTAAATGCCAGTGGATGAGTGATGAGCTTATTGCAGGGATGCTGTCTCCATCCTGCCTCCTCTCTACATTATCCTGATGAATTTTTATGGTCCTGCCTTTATTCCTCCTCTCAGTGGCTGCACAGAAAGGTTTATAGTTTGCAGCTTTTCTGGCTGATTGAATGCAACTGGCGTACATGCAGTGTAGAACAAAACAGGTACTTGGCTGCCGGCCTTAACCCCTTGCTCTTCTGGAATTAGATATGTTAAAATGTTTCTGGTTTAGACCTGTTAAAATGTGGCTGAATCCGATACTGTTCAATCGGTGACCTTCAGTTTGCCAATGCCTATAGGAAGGGGCTGTCAATCACTGACTGCAATTCCTCTCTCTGACAACACCACTAACCATGAGGTAATGCCCGAGACATGGTTGTACAGTATTTATGATGAAAGACAACTCATTTTCACTGCTGTTTTCCACCAGTCCTTGGCTAGAGAAGTGTGTCATACTATAATATAATAGTATTTCATTTTGTATATATCTATTGTAAATGTTAAGAGATTGATATTAAAGGATGAATTTATACATGTATTTGTATGATAGTGCGGTAACTGTGCTTGCCAAAATCAAGTAAAGTCACCTGACGCCCCCCCCTTTCTAATTCCCATAATCCTTTTATCTCCTCTCATCTGTCTTCTGTCGAAAAAATGTAAATACTATAGGGCTGAAGAAAAAGGGCTATGACACCTTATGAATAAGGAAAGGAAAAGGCAAATCAGGAAGGGAGAAAGGTAGAACAGATAAGAGAAAAGTAGATGCAACACAAGATAGGAAAAAGACACAATAAGAAATAAAGCAGCATAACAGAGAGGAAAAAGTTGCCTCAAGCAGGAGAGGGAAGAGGAAGAACAATGGAAGGAAAGAGGTGCAGTAAGAGTGGGAAGAGGAAGAATACTGGAATTATAGAGGTGCAGCAAGAGAGGGAAGAGGAAGAACACTGGAAGGAAATAGATGAAGCAGGATAGGGTAGAGGAAAAACATGGGAAGGAAAGAGATGAAGCAGGAGAGGGAAGAGGGAGAACACTGGAATGATAGAGGTGCAGCAAAAGAGGGAAGAGGAAGAACACTGGAAGGAAAGAGATGAAGAAGGAGAGGGAAGAGGAAGAACACTGAAAGGATTTAGATGAAGCAGGATAGGGTAGAGGAAAAACATGGGAAGGAAAGAGATGAAGCAGGAGAGGGAAGAGGGAGAACACTGGAAAGATAGAGGTGCAGGAGAGGGAAGAGGAAGAACACTGGAATGATAGAGATGCAGCAGGACAGGATAGAGGAAAAACATGGGAAGGAAAGAGGTGCAGCAGGAGAGGGAAGTAGAGGAACACTGGAAGGAAAAAGGTGAAGCAGGATAGGGTAGAGGAAGAACACTGGAAGGAAAGAGGTGCAGAAGGATAGGGTAGAGGAAAAACATGGGAAGGAAAGAGGTGAAGCAGGAGAGGGAAGAGGAAGAAGACTGAAAGAAAAATGGTGGAGTAGGAGTAGGAAGATGAAGGAGATTGAAAGGAAAGAGACAGAGCAGGAGAGGAAAGAGGAAGAAGACTGGAAGGAATTAGTTGAAGTAGAATAGGCAAGAGGAATAACACTGAAAGGAAAACAGTGGAGAAGGAAATTAAAGAAAAGTGGGAAAGTTGTGGTGTTCAATAAGGAAGAGGTGGAATAGGAGGGGGAAAGAAATGGAGCAATAAAGTATATACCAAATTAATATCCAAATAACTCCTTTATGATAATAATTACATTATTTCTATTAATTAAATTTCAATACTCTTTTGTACCCTCACTTTTTCTTATTACTATTATCCTTCCTCGGTATGTCCTATTAAGTATCTAATACCTCTTATGCTCTCCGGGTCTACTGTGTATTATGCTATAGTGTGTCTTTAGCGGTGTTAGATTTATTATAAGTTCCTATGACTAGTAGATTTATTATTTTCTCACAGTTTACAATTTGATTAAGTCTTTCCAGTTGAAATCTGGAGATCCACCTACCTGGTCTGAAATCTCTAACAAGACTTTATATAGTTTCACTGGAGAACATAAGGCAAAGGCTAAGCTGGATATCTGTGCTACGCGTGTTTCCCATAAGAGATCCTTCTGAAAATATATGCAAGCACAATATGTAATGGATAGGTTCTGAACACACAACAGACCTAATTTAAAGGGGAGCAAATAAAAAGATGCCTTTGGAACTAAGGATCAGAGCAGGAAATTTTTGGGTCTATGGAAAAATTTTTATTAAATGAGCCTGAGGCCCAGTATTAGAATGCTGACAGGCTAAAAGAACATTCAAAGGGCTAATAAAGAAACAACCTGCAGCCAATCAGTTCATCTGATCTTTAATCGCAAATGTCAATCATTTAGCCTAGTGGTCCTCAACCTTTTTTTTAGGTGTATACCAATCCATTGCTGACTTCAGAGTGTACAAAGGATGAATCCAATCCACAATCTTTGTGTGAAACAAAAGCTAATTCATTAAACTTGTTTCAGATACAATATTCAGGAGACATTTTTCAAGATTATGCTATGCCTAGTAAAATCATGTAGTGATGTTAAATTCCCATGAATCTCTACTGATCTACAGTGAACCAGTGAAAAGAGAAAGACTACCCACCTGCTTGTAAAAACATCCGGGAAAAATACTCAGCTGAGAATCAGTGAAGAAAGCTGTGCTCTGTCTGTTTGTTTTCATATAGAAAAATGAATTATAGTTCAAAGCATTTTATTCCAATCTTCATCAGAAACAAGAATGACTCTGTGTGAGAATGACTGTGGATGGGAGGCTAGGTCACTTTCTCATGATCATAGTCTACAGCTCGGGAAGAGTGTTGGTTTAAGTCCCCTCTATTATCCTGCGCAATATAAAGGAAGCTAGGACCTCGGATGGGGATCCAGATTCCCGCATATAGAGTGTGGAAGTTGGGAAGATTTACTGGCAGTGCGCATGCACGCTCCAGATGTTGCTGGGTGGAATTCCTAGTGCAGTGCACCATATTCCATGCTCTAGAACATCTGCCTGGTGGGCCGCTCCTTCACCCCCATCCACCTAAATTATGAAGGCAGGGGTATAGCAGTGTTGATATCCCCTGCTTTTTCCGCAAGACAAAGGGGGTTGACGGGGAGCCTCCTGCACGCCCATACAAGTCTCCATGCAAACGTAGTTGACGTGGAGGCCTGGATCTGGTCCATAATGACTAATAAAATACTTACATTGGTTTAATCAGCGTATTCAGTAAGTATTGCACGCCTAGCTGAAAAATGCCCTTTCCACAAGCATATTCTGGATGACAGTGGTATTTGTGATAGCAAACTATGTGATATTGCATTACAACTGGCATACAAATGGTTACAAGTGTCTTTTTCAAATAAAAATGTAAATATATAGGACTTCATTTTTTGTATTGGGTTCATTCATCTTACTTTTATCATCTGTATCTCCCTTATTGCTTATTCACATTTATCAGACACATGGGTACCGCATGAAAAATATACCCTATTAAGATTCATGTTCAGATCTTCAGTGTAAATATCTTTTTGTGATGTGTGAATTCAGCCATATTTACACAATGTCCTATTCACTTTCTGGCCAGGATGGCTGTATCTGTGATGGTGATTATAGAAGTTGAGTTTGTTGGCCATTATTTCATGAGCATAGGAAAGCTAAATGTCGAATGCATCTAGTGATTTATGCCGGTTGCCTGGTAGGATATTGTATTATGCTGGATGCAATTAGTTATAGGGGTGGAGGAGGTAACAGTTCTTGGATCTGACATGATTGAGAGAAATAAATGTTGTATTATACTATTATTTTGCAGTAGGTGTTTAGAAGGGACCTAGTTGAACTCCCTCAGAGTCGCTTTGGATGCGGATCAAAGTGGAATGCGGAATCTTTTTCCCAGACTAAAAACTGCACTTTGGGTGTATAATACAAAAAAGAAAGTCGCAATAAATTCCCAAGCAAAGGCTTATTGGTGCAACGATTTAGACCAAATTATAATAATAAACATAAATCTATGTTTATGGCGCAGAAGTTTTTATAAATATCTTTATTAATATATGTCATTTATTAGTCATCACAAAGGATGCACAACTGATTCAAACAGTGGTTCCCAAACTGTGCGCCTAGGGTCCCTGGGAAGCAGGAACGGCCTTAGGCATACGCCGTATAGGTGGCCGCCTATGGCCCCGCGGGGTCAGTGGACCCAAGGGACCCGCACCTATACAGTCCTTGCCGCCGCCGTCACTGCAGCCTTTTGTGGCCTGCCGGGGAGCTATGGTGATGCTTCCCGGCAGCCGCATCTATGAGGAGGTAAAGATGCCTGTGTCATGTCATAGTAGCATGAGCGGGCCACTGAGGAGTCAGTGACACGCAGTGCATACTCTGTATGTTGCAATAGCCGGCCACGCCATGGAGCTAGCCAGAGCCGGAGCTAGCTAGGCTTCCCTTCTCTTGGTATATATATATTTATATATTTACGCCCTCCCCCCACCCCCAGAAAGCAATAAAAAAATTTCCTGCCTGGGGCCCTGCAAAAATTAGGGCCACCCCTGCTGGGAAGCCTCGATGTTCTCATTGGACTGTTTTTTCCGGCGACGCAGAGCGTTGCTGGTGTTTTACTTCTTGTATAGGAGATACTCAAGGTTTGATGTCACCCTGAAGTACCGTATGCTACTTATTTTGTCTTAGGGGTGCCTTGAAAAAATATGGAAACCCCAAGGATCCCTCGAATGAGAACGTTTGGGAACCACTGGATTAGAAGCTTCTTAGAGAGGCAGAGCATCTGTTAGAGAGAAAGAATTCCAGTGGTAGGGGGGCAGCACAGGAGAAGTGCTGGGAACATGGAAACCAGAAACGGAAATAATATGGAACGAAAGGTCATTGAAGGATTGAAGTGAGCAGGCGGGAGGCGAGAGATGAGGTTAGCGTTGTAGGAGGAAAATAAATGTAGGTGTATAGAGATTAGAAAATGTAGTATAATAGATTCGCTGTTTAAAGCATGGTCAAAGCATTTCAAAATTGTCTTTAAAAACTCAAAAACTATTTTATTTCAAATGTTGAAAATGAAGAGTATACGCCACAGCCAGAGGTAAAGCATAAGTGTGGTAATAACACAATACTATAATCACACAGGTCAGTATAGCTGGACGACTCATTTGTAGCGTGAATAGAAATCCCATTAGTGCCACGCAACCTGGAATGAACAGCAAACCCGAAGGTTAAACAAAATGCTACATTATAAGAGGCTTTTTACTTCTGACTGATGGCAGAACACAATGTGGCTGTTGTAAAGAACTGCTGGGTCACAGGGTTGCTGCAAAGTAGCCACGCCGATATAATTTATGTATTATTATTATAAAGGTAAATATTCTTTAAAAGAACAAACATAAGCAGTGTTAAATGTTTACAGTTCATCTCCAGTTATTTTAGCAAAATTCTATGTCCGGATTTAATAAATACATGTATACCTGCTGTTATTCAATTACCTACAGCCGCGNAGTGCGGCTGGGCTGTTCGCCCATAGTTATCCGCCCAGAGGATGCCTAATATTTATTNCATTGGCTATGTTATTAGATTTTTATTTCTTCTAAAAATTCATAATAAACACTATGAATACTATGTCTCCGCCTCCCCAACATAATGAATGGGAATATCATATAGTGACTACACACTACCCCATCACAGGCCATCCTAATATTATCTGCACAGGCAAAATAAACTATCCAATACTTCATTAACTTGTGATGTGATAATTATGNCAATCAGTTGATAATTGAATAGTGAAAAAATGCCCCAGTGCGCTGCTATTAATCAGTAACTGGCTTGTTATTCTATCTGTAAAATAGAAAAATGAATTGCACACATCTTCCAGTATATTATACAATGCATGAAGTGGGGGTGTATATGGTGGTATGGCATACTGTTACTTCCCCCCCATGATTTAATTGGAAAACTGTAAATCCTCATTCACTTATTTTATTTTCTATGTTTTCATACCATCACTTCTAAATTTCCACTTCGACCACTGATATGATCAGTCACCAGCCACTTTCAAGGCCTCTCTGCTGAAGTGGTCCTAACTGTAAACAGTGGATCATATATTATGAATCTCTAAATTGAGAGGGGATACTCCCTTCTCATGGACTGGCAGATAAACGGAGGTCTTAACCACCCCCTTTTTCCCCTCCCCTCACTAAGTTTGAGTACTTTTGACAGGTCAAAGGGAAGCGCTTCATCATCAGACACTAGGAGATACTCTGCGATACATTTGGCACAAGCATGTATAATTCCAGAGAAACCACGCAAGCTCCATGTGGAAGTCAGGTACCAGATGCATGTCTGGATCGATCCCGGACTAAGGCTACAGTGTATATCCATACACTGCCATGTTCTAGTGGGAAGGGCACTGCCCTCTTACATACTTCTGTATGCCATGCTTTCTGTGTGGATTACTTTGGTCTTTCATGCACCTGTGTGGATTAACCTATAAATTGATTTAAACAGCCACCATAGTATGTAACTGATAATGGAGTGCAGTTTGTAGCCTAAGGCCAACCTTAATGCTGTAAATCCAGATCACTTTCAGGACTGGGATAAATGAATGCAAATCTTTCTCTGTATACGTGACAGTAGCTGATTATTACCACTTCTGGTGGCGTTTATTAGGTGCATTTTACACCATCCTCTCCCTTGCTCTGTATGCTGTACAGTCACATTTAGTTTTCATTCTGTATATTGTTTAGATTAAAAATCATTGAACTGTACCTCGCTATATTGCTGAGTCTGAAAGAAGACTGTTTATTATAAATGAACTGTACTTAGTGCATTTAAATATTTCAATGCAGAGATGTTTATCATCACAGCTAATTACTANCTAAAACACCTCTTTCTGTTCGCACATAACTGCCTTGACCTTGTAAAACTATGGAATTGCTAAAAAGGAGGAGCAACCTAGACAGTATGATCCAATATGCCATGGAATAATTTCTAAATGAATTTATGAGTTTGAACATTGTGTAGTTTGTGCAGTGCAAACATTATTAATAGATTCCTGGACGTGTACGGATATTCCAGGAGGTGTATGGATATCCGGAATAAAAGTGGTTCATTTATTAAAAATGTTAAACTTATGAGCTTTACAGAAATGCTGTCCCCAAAGTCAACAACGGGGATAGTGTTTACAAAATCAGGCTTTCCCTGCAAAGCCCCAGCCGAGGGGCCAGTATGTATGGTGGTTTGATATTTAACAACTGCTATTCCTTTAATTCAATATTTAAATTTCAATCCCACTCCTTCTAATATTCCCTTTTCACNACTGCCCCAGGACTTAACCGCCCAGAGTGCCAAATTGCCTGGCATCATTGTTTTAGGAGGGAAATAACAGGA
>JABWIB010001466.1:34909-50543 GCA_016617825.1 Platyplectrum ornatum | reverse complement strand
AATACATTAGAGAAAGTGCAAAGAAGAGCCACCAAAATGGTACATGGTATGACCAACAAAAACTATAAAGAAAGACTAGAGCAACTAAATATGTACAGCTTGGAGAAGAGAGGAGAGAGGGTGATATGATAGCATTTTTCAAATATATTAAGGGATGTCACCAGGTGGAGGAGGGTGGCATTTTTCAAAGAAAGAGGTGTAGTAGAACGTGTTATAATTATCATGTACATATAGATGATGATTCAGGGATTAGCCTGTTAATGTGGTGTATTTTTTGCACTGTGCATGCTCACATGATACATAGGATCATGCAGGAATGGAATAGTGGGGATGTTGCAGGATCCTTGCCATGGAACAGACAAGTATCCACAGGAGAGATACATTGCTATAGCTTTGTCTATAGCCTTGCTATAGCTGTCCATCCAGATACATCACCATGCACTTAGTACCACTGAGATGATACAGGGTGAAAATTTACACTGTTGCATATGTTTTGAATACAGAGTATTCAGCCGCATAGTCTACATTGTATATTTCACACTAAACACTTTTTAACTTCACATTGAAGCAAATTGTTACAGAATGTGAGCTTACATAAATACGTGTTAAATAAATAATGCCAGAGTAATGAGGTCTCTGTTCTAAGTTGCTAGGAGCACCAGGATCAAAATGGTTTTAATGATGTCAATTTGTCTTCAAACGAGATTGGACAGATAACCCCATAGTGTAATATTAATTAGAATGTGTTTACACTCTTGGGTGTTATTAATAAAGGAAAGTAAGTTGCAGATAGCTAAACAGGCAATTTATGTGCTGACACTCTTGAATGTAGCATTTGTATGCATAAACAAGATAAATATCTATTTTAACCACCACACAAATTCCATGATCAAAATCTTTATAATGTCTTGACTAGGGAGAAGTTCATGTTTTTGTATAAGATTTGAATTTCAGATTGGGTAGCAGAGTAATAATTAATATCTAGTATATACATATATATCTAGTATATATATATATATATATATATATATATATATATAATATATTGTATATATATATATATATAATATATATATATATATATATATATATATATATATATACATAATACAACATACATTTATTAACTTGTTCCACTGTAAAATGAGCAGCATATTAAAAGATTACATGTGTACAGGGGAGAAGAAAATTATGGACTGCCTAAGCAAATTTCCATGCACACGGGGATGGGAAAATTCCTTATGGGGCAATGTAATTTGTGGCTTCAAATCCTCCTAGCTATATACATGTATCATTTTGCATTAATAATAAAAATAGACATTTGTCATAAGCAGTGATTCCAGTGATAGGTTGATTAATTATTCCTCTAGGAACTTTACATATGTCCCTGTGAATCCCTGTATTTTTTTCAGTATGCCTACTAAGTGAGTTAAGTGATTTGGGGGTTATATACAAATAAATGCAGCAAGCCTTAACTTACAATGAAAGGATCTGCCACTAGTCCACACTATTTATCATAGAGACATCTATTTGTCCACATTTTGATAGAGCTTTTTGGAACTCCATTGTCATGGCACAAAGGCCCTGTCTTTCCAGTTCAAATGCTTCAGACAAGTTTTACTGTGTTACCATAAAATTTGTTGCCATAAATTATGACAGTTATTTATACACATATCTAAATGCCCCGAGCAGTGGTTTCCATCCAGTATGGACAGAGCATTACACTGATGGACTGTGTCATCAAAGCATAACCTCTCTCATTGAAGCTCCTCATTGAGCACTGACCTTCTGGACTGCGCTATGTGGACATGAACTAAGTCTCTCTCCCTGCCATTAACCAGGCTTGTATAGTAAAAAAAAAATGGACTTAACCCTTTAGAGTTTTTATCCTGCCTTTTTTATTTTAGATCTCAGTTTCTGCATTTGTATTACATTTATCAGTCACAACATGTTATTGTTGCTACTTTTCACTATATAACACACAAGGTCATCTCATAAAATGTATGTTGGTCATTACCTTTTTAATGTTAACATATTTTAGAGAACGTTTTATTGTTTATTTAAAAGTATTTATGTATTTTACAATACCTACATACATTCATGATTTCTTGATAAATTATTTTTTGTTACCTCATCAATATTTGATGAATTATTTATTATTAAATTAAAAAAGGCAGAAATATTAACATTTACCATTCAGATTACATGAGATAGTAAGTACTGTAAATATAGTAAGTAACATTACATTTCATTGAGTTTTGTAGTATGTTTTTGACCAGCATTTATTGAAGGGTTGGGTACTGGCGTCTGGAGTTACAAAATATACTGGGTACCCTAGATATAGACAATTGTCTGTAAAGGCCAGGATGATTATTTTGTCTAAATAAAAGTAATATATCTTTCTGAGGCTAGAATTACCCCAGGTACTAAAGATAGTTAGCTGAGAACAAAATCAATTTATAGCAATGACGGCAAATGCTACAAATCTTTTTCATACTTACATTTATATCCACAAATAATGTAAAACACAAACTTCTTCAAATGCTTGTGTCTTTTGTAATCCCAGTTCATAATCCATATCTGTAATTATATTTTCAGAAATGGTACATTTTCTCAAAGTAAATTACCTTCTTTATGATTTTCTAGTGAGTTGACATTGTCATTTTTAATAATGACTGTGGAATAGTTATTGGGCCATAAAATCTATTTTACTTGTCATTTAAAACGTAAGACTTGGTATTAGACACACTACATAGAATGAGGGGAAACAGAACATGACTGGATGATTATATATTTGTATTAACAGCTCTTTTGGACAGTGATAATTCATGTTGAGGGCGAGAGGGTGCTGAGATTGACAGAAGGCTTTTGCAGCACATCTCTGGTCTAGCCTGGCACTGACTGGCTACATGAGCCTCCTATCAATGATGCCCATCTATTTGGTATCTCTACCTCCTGGCCAGAGTTTTCAGTCTATCTGACTCTATAATTACTGGAAAGTATAGCGGTGATATAGTAATGGAAGACCTGTATGTCTTGTAGAATGCAGAGCTTTCATTACTGTATTATTTCTGTAGTTGCCCATAGTTGTGCAGTGAGACAGATGGGGAAATACCAAAGAGGTAGAGGTACACCGTCCAATAATTGGACTTGCCCACACACCACAAGATTTACCTCTGGATGATAATAATTCAGGAATTCCAAACAAATCAGATTTTATTCCCAGAGCAATTATGGGACAATAATTTGAGGTGTTATAAATCAATTTCACCACTCAATAGAGTGAGTTTTGACCCAATTCATAATAATTGTATGACTGTGTCAATTATTGCTGTATGTGGTAAGCATAAAAGGCAATCTCTTAACCTTTACGCAACAAAAACTTGCAAGCTGATTAAAAACTGAACTTTCATGCTCAATTGTAGTTCTTGGTAATTAAAATGATTGTAAAGTTAAGGGCTATTCTAGTAAAGTATAGTTACTTATTCAGGATAAACATCAGTAACACATTTATTTGCAACAAACAGGGTCGGATTAAGGGCAAAATGGGCCTGGGGCTGAAAATCATGAAAGACCCATTGTAGTGGCCGTTGATTTGTGGCTGTGACCACTGTTTTGTATGGTGTTCATTTATATGCGGACAGTTAATCACACAAGGCTCTCCTTCATCACACATATATGATGGGCCTTTTAGACAATTAAGGTCTGGGGCTGTAGTCCCATTAGCCCCATTGTTAATGGCCCTGGCAAGAAACAATATCATCTTAACTTAAAATTAAATCCAAATAGATATTTTTACATTTTACTCCTCACCGTCATCTAAAACTTTATTTTACTTTGTGTTTGTAGCTTTTTGACCCTTTTTACGGTGTATTTATGACTGTTATTTAGATTTATGTTTAAAGTTTTGTGACTACAGTAAATACAATGCTGGACTTTTGATTTAGTGGGTGAAAGATGTCAAATCCATATGTTATATTTATTTGGCACCAAAGCAGTTATATATAATAGCTGCGATCAATAGCTGTGGTAATTAATAGCAGTTATGCAAAGATGTCAAATAAAATTATACACTTGGATATTAAAAAATCAATACAGATATTCTTAGCTAAAAAAAGACTTGACTACACTCTCTGATGCATAATCAAAGATAAAGACAACAAAATAAAAGTTAGTTTCCAATATTAATCCTCAAGTAAGAAATCCAGATGTAAGCTATTTTCTTCACTTGCACGTCTAGTGATAAAGAGATGCGCTTGCACCTATTGTTAAGTGATTAGCTTGTTTATAACACATCATATACAGAGTTGGTAATGTTGGAGCTCTGCCTCTGTTCTTCCCATATCTCCATATGTTGTCTCTCATACCCCCAAAAATAGCCTACTCTCCTGGGATACCAGGAGCATTGCCTAAAAGTCGCACGTTTACCAGAAATTCCAGGAAAGTCGTCAACCCTGACATGAATTAGATTAAGCATATTAAGGCTATGTCCGGGTACAGTCAGCAGCAATATGATGACTTTTTAAACAGTTGTTCAGATGTCTTCACCATGTCTGAAAGATGCAGTAATCTAGAAAATAACAGATCATTATAAAAAAAAATGTGAACTTAAAACTAGGTAATAATTTATTTTGGTATATTAATATAGAATGATGTAAAAGTAATCAATTGTATTCATTGTAATAAATAGAGATTGTCTTTTTGGAGGTTGACATTGTACTGGCAATATTGTAGTATTTGAAATTTGCACTACAATATTCTAGAAATCACTTAAATTTATGCCACGTTATTTATAACACAGAAACCCTTCAAAACACAATCGTGTGAAAAAATCCAAGGCCAGAAATGAAAACTGTCTCTTTCGTCTGCTTATTATTACATGTCAACCATCAAAATATACCTTTGCAGCTTGCGCAGCTATCACACCGGTGGCTGGATAAAAAGCAAATGTCCACTGACATGACTGACACTTGTGTTCTGTAAAAGGAAAAAAATTAAATAGTTGGATAGAAAAAGTAACATGGAGCTACAATTATATGAGGATTGGATTGGGGCATTTTCTGTGCAATTAAGACAGGAATATTTCCTGTGTCACACCCTATGCATGGAGCGGCTTAGTATTACTGTTTACAGTATAGGCATACCAACAGACTGCCAACCAATCAACACTACAAAATGTAAACGCTAGGGGCCCTAGTGTTGGCTTACAAGACAGTATATTACTTGTTATTTAAATACTGTAAACACATATTAAACACAGATTGTGAAGTTGTGCATTCTGTTTCATTATGACTTAATATGGATTCATTTTACACATATAAAAAGAATGTCAGTCATTTTTTGATTCACTTCTATATACCAACTTTACGCAAAAACACGTGTCTGTAGAAAGATAACTTGTCACACACGTGATAGAAAATGTGTTTGTATTATGACTCAACCTTTTAGCAAATATTTGTTTTAATTGTGCACAATGCATTTTTTGGTAAGAAGCAATGATTCTTTCATTCGCTAAATATATCAAAATCAACCAAAAAGCCCCCCAAAAAAAAAAATATAAAGTATAAAAAAGTAAATGTTTAATGGATCCAGTTTATAAAAATATTTTAAATGAAACCTTTCTGGACTTTATTTGGAACCTTTTATCAGTTTTTACTGCCCATTACATTATTGTTTCATTATTTTGATGTACTGAATGCTATTCTTCATATTCAATGTGAATATAAGTCTCATCATTAGGTTCATTCTGACAGCATTGTTGGCAACACTTTCTTTGTAATCTTACCACTACTTAAAGACAGTGGGATGGATCCAAACTTACATGCTACTGAACTTGAAGTGGGCAAAACCATGTTGAATTGCAGGGGAGGTAAATTTAATCAGTTGCAAATAGTATCAGTATTAGAGTTGAGAGATTATATTTTCAGCCCAAGTNTAATAACAGTGTAACAGTAACGCTGGTCAGTATCTGTGTGCAANATGCAANAATAAAGTATTCTCCCTGCATGCAAACACTGACATTCATTTTACCTCCCCTGCAATTCAACATGGTTTTACCCACTCATGAGTAAGTTCAATAGTATGTAAGTCTTGATCCAGTCCAATGTATTTGACTGTGCAACAGTTGTTGTTAGGTTCTAGTCCTCCGTCTTTATCATTTAGCCGTAATTAGATGCATTAATGGGAGATGGCAGACGTGTCTGTTACAAGACGTAGGTAAACTGATGGCAAAATGAAGAAGCTTAATTTTTTCTTTTATTAATGAGATTCAGATGATTCGGTAGATGTAAATGTGTTCTAAAAATGCTTCACCATGGTGAACTTTGCTTCTTAAAGACCTTAATTGTTTGCGTATACAGTCTAGTATAATTGCAGGATTTGATACATACTGTGGTCTCTGAAGCAAAGCTTCCTGTCTGATTCATATCAAATACATTCAGTTACATTGGTGTCATGTACGCTCCTCTTATCATAACTGGGGCTTTGTTTTCTACCTAATTATTTCAACAATGCCTATGATATACTCTGATTTCTCAATGCTCCCTTCATTGTCTCATAGTGCCACTTAGCACCATGATTTCTAATGCCCTTTGTTCTTTTATTCCACAGCTCTGCTGTCACTTCCCTGCATTGTATTTCAGTATATATTTATATACCAATGGCAGACATACCTCTTTTACTGATGGCACCCTTTGTGTAGACATTACACAGGGCTTGATGCTCTAGGAAGATTGAAGCATAGCAGATGAAATGCACGATTGCTTCCCTCTAGCTATGCTCATTACAGGCAAAGTCTTGGTTAGGGATGTTTGGAAATTGAACAATCTAGAACTTTAAACTGACACGAGTGAAATTCTCCAGATGGAATTGTTACTAGCCCAGAGGAATGTAACAACTTGCTGGAGAAAAACTTTACTGGAGGAAAAAGTCAGATAAAGTTGTACAACTTGTACATTACTTACACACATTCCATGCCTATGATCAGGGCCGCCATCATGGGGGGACAGCCAGTCCTACAGTCCAGGGCCAGGCCGCCCCCCCTGACCCCCGGCAGTGGCCTGGTGCCCTGTACTGGCGTGTCGGCCGCTGACTCACTGAGTTCAGGCAGACTGCAGGCAGCGGCCAGCACGCCAGTACAGAGCGCCGGGCCACTATCTCCTTAAGGCTCGACAGTCTCTAGCGGTGGGGGGCCCGATTGCCTGGGACTTTGTGATTGCTTATTATTCAAACTGATTTACCATGCTAAAAATAAAATAATCACAAAAAAGTAAATCACAAGATTACAATAAAGCATACATGGGCATCTGTCTATGTCCGGCAGATTAGACATTGCTAAGCAGTCATAGGGGCTGATTCAACGTGTTTTGCGCAAAGGTTTTTCCCCTTGCACAAACAGGGTAAGAGATAAAACTCGCATCCTTTTAGCTTGCGGCTCATAGAGCTGCATATAAAAAAAACACATAATCGGGACCAGCTTTTTCCCATCTTCGCGGCATAATGAATCGGCCCCATAGACTTTTTGTAAATAACGTACCAACAGATAAGCACTGTTCTCTACTGGTTAGAGGGGAGATGGGGGGGGCAGTGGCACCATGATAAGCTGTCAGCTGTTGGCAAGTTATTTATTATTTATCTTTCTGGTTTTAGTATTATGTATAAGCAACGGACCTGATCCAGAGTGGGGCATCTGCCTGAAATAAAGGCTGATGCTTGCATCTCTAATTAAAATATACAGTTTAGAAGGGGGTGCACCCTCCACATCTATCCAGCACGTGCACCATATCATGACATGTAAAATGACCTACTTTCAAATTGTTAAAAAAATTATAATTGTAATAAATATTGTTGCTTATAAGTAAATTGAGATTTTTTTTTACTATACTCAGCAATTGATGAAAAAAATTATGTGAATGGATTTTTTAAATGATGGAAAACCCAGAATTAAAAAATACATTCACATATGAATCAACGAAAAGGTGCTTAAGGCATGATAAGGGCTGCTTTTTTTTTTTCCCTGCATGGTATTCAGAAGTATGTTTCAGTATATGCCTATAACACTAAGGGTCAATATCTGGCGCAATTTGTAGTAAATTTTATTTAGTCGAGGCTTCATGGCATATTTAAGTCGGGATTCAGACTTTTTTCCGTGACTTAACCTAGTCGCGTTATTTTGGTGTCTGGCCGAGATCTAAATAACACGTGCGAAGGTAAAGTCTGAAAAAAAAAAATCAGACGGAGCTGCTGTGTGGTGTCCCTGGTGTGTATGTTCTTTTTTATGGGTTGTGTGTCTAATCTATGTGTGTCTCCCCCTGAACTGTTGTATCCGCATTAATTAATGAAAAAGCCATATGCACGATGGACCTGATTCAGAGTTCTTGGCGGCCGCCAGGTACGCTAGCAAAAGCACAGCTCTGAATAGAGTGCAGGGAGAGGGGCATGCCTTATGCCCCGCTTCCCTGAGCTCAGTAAAAAGCCGCAGAGGCTCCGGACGCTCTGCTCTCTGCTTGTCTGTCCTCGCAGTGTACACATCGTACACTGCGAGCATGAAAGCCGGTACACCAGCCGGCTTTCATGAATGAAAAAATAAATAAATAAAAAATAAAAAAAAATAATGATTTAAATGTAAAAAAAAACAAATAAACTTTATTAAATATTTTATTTTATTGTCTTATTTTAATTTTTTTTAATTCTTTTTTTTGCACTTAATGAGGCAGGTAATAGTCCATAGGACAATACCTGCCTCTTGAGTCTCTGCGCTAAGCCTNCACCATGTCCTGACATGGTGCANGCTGCGCTAGCAATTAGCAGGGCTTAGCCCTGCTAAAAGCGCACATGCAAATGAGAAAAGGGGCGTGGAACGCCCCTTTTCTCATTTGCATGGAGCGGAGTCGCAGAGGCACGGAGTCGGACTTTGCCTCCGACTCCGTGCCATTCAGAGCCTCCGCCAGCCAGGCTGAATCAGCCCCGTAGTAACTACATGAATACGTAAACTGCTTTTTCATTAATCAATGTAATGTTTCTTCCTTGGTCTCTGCAAGGTGACATTATAGCAACATTTGTAACAACCAGGAGCATCAGCCTTGCCAACACTCGCTGGTTGATACATATGTTACCGTTAATGACATCTTGCTGACTTTTACACTTTAACCATTTCAGTAACACATTCTGTCATGCCAGAGTGTATTACTGGAGCAAGGACACGCTCCCTCATAACAAATACCTGTAACAGCGCTGTTTACAGGCATTAAAAAAAACATTTGCACCTCTCAGAGGTATGTGCGAAAAAAAGGTTTTAAGGATTGAATTGGGCGAAGTGCCAGAGCGTGTTATTTCCTATACAAATTAGGAAATTATGCATATTTTTGGCACTTCGCACAGGATTGAATCGGCCCCTAAGAATATAGAGTCAGTGTTGACCGTACAAAAAAACAAGGCACAAATCGCTGCATAATAAGCGCACAACCTCAGAAAAATTATATTTATCTATTTATTATAGACATGCACATGGATACAATCATTCAGAAAAATGGTATTAAAACATAATATACATGCGATGTAATATTAAATTAAATGTTAGGTATAGGCACAAACAGAAACGAAAACTGGTTTAATAAAAAAAAAAATATAGAGAGTTCACAGTCACAACACTCCAACTTGGACAGAATGCAGAGATATGTGATAATTATAAGGCAAAGAGAGCAACACAATATAATTATGTACAGAACACACTGGATCCAATGATGACTGAATATTTTGACAGTATATAAATATTCAGGGGAAATTACGCCTGCAAAATCATGAGTATTAGATATCTAATTGTCTAAAGGGAGAGAATCAAAAGAGTAGTTCAGAATTAAGGTATGGTTGCCAACTCTCCCTGAAAAGTGGGTGATCTCCCTGACTCCCTGATGCTCATTCAGTTCAATAAAACATTGGTTTATGATTCATAAATTGTGTCCTATTTCTATAAAGACCCAACTCTGCCCCTGACACACCCTGACTCCACCCCATTCCTGCCAAAATTGTGACTGTCCCGCTGAAAGCGTGAGAGGTATGAGATCAGGAGGCAAAGGGTGGGTGAATGCAGAATACCCAGGATTCACAGAGAAAGGGGGCTGCAACTCGGGGTCAGCAATGTAATGCAATGCAGACAGTTAACAAGCAGGAATCATATCAATCATAGCAGTTGGTTGAAATGTGAGGGGTACAGTGTTGAAATTTCCGGTTACCAGACACCTAGGGGCTGATCCAGAGTTGCACTTACATGTTTTTTAGGTGGAAGTGTAGAGCTGAGCAAAACCTTATGGTAACGTGAGGGATATATCTGAATTCTATTACATGCAGTGAAAACAATTTGCTTTTGCACAAAAAAAACCTCACATGCTGCATATTATCATGTTTCATTTGTAAATTAGAGTTGAACTAGGAAACTTTACCTTTAAACTTTAATGCTGTTTTCTTGCCTCCCCCTGCAGGTCAGTGTCTGGTTTTGCCAAAAGTTGATAATATTCAGATTATATGCAATGCTTATCACTAAAGCCACTGTTTCTTAGCATATCATGTCCATTTTTCCCATTTCTAAAAGTGTAATTACATAGCAAGCTAACACAATATGTTAGCAGGTGACACATACACATTTCATGATACAAGAGAGTTACAATTACATAAATAACAATAACAGTACAATGGATTAGAAATCCGTCACAATGCTGCAATCATTCAACCACTCGCTAAGCACATCACTGCTTCAAGTCTGACTGGGAAGCCATTCACTATCCTGAAAAACAATAAACCAAACAAGGAAAAAGATGATAATAAAACCTCCTCATGGTGGATCTTTCACCGCTTTGATTTATGTCTCTTAGAAAAAAATAAACCCAGACCTCTATAACCTGGAGGCAGCGGAAGCATGAAAACATACATCAGATCAGCAGCAGCTTTTTATATGTAAGTAAAGGTCTCAATGGTTCTGTATTTGTTATACAATGTAAAACAATATGGAGTGCAAAGTTATACCCCTTTTCCACTGACAAAAAACACCCAGTTTATGCACATAGAAGCAGGTTTTTTTTTTGTGGAAATGGGTTCCAAAAAAATAAAAACCCAGGTCAAGTGACCCAGGTTTTTTCCGAGGACCAATGCAGGGTTTTTACTGGGACTGTTCCTGGGTCACTGCAGTTGAAAAAAGGTTTCCCATAGTTAAAATACTCTACTCCATTAAAAAAAAAACCCAGGTTCACACTGCAGAGGAAAAGGGTTCTTTTCTTGACCTGGGAAAACTGCAGGGTAAAAACCCAGGTCTGAACCTGGGTTTTTGGTGTAAAAGAGGTATCATTCAGTAGACAGCACTGTGGATTAAGTGGTTAGCACTTCTTCCTCACAGCACTGAGGCTGATTTATGGATGCTGCCGTATCTAAGTGGATTTGCGCTGGCTTCATTCAACACGAGCAGGGCCTAAATTAACCAAGCAGGGAGTTTGAAAAGTGGGGGTGTTGCCCATAGCAACCAATCAGATTCAAGCTCTCATTGTGATTTTACATACTGGAGAATGTGAGCTCCATTCTGGTTGGTTTTCAATCTCCCAGCTTAGTAAATTAAGGCAGAAGTGTTAGGATGTTTAAAGGTATGCGGGTAAGCGGTGAGATTGCAGTCAAATTGAAAAGTGGGGATGTTGCCCATGGTAACCAGATAATCAGAATTGAGTTCACATTCTCCAGTGTCTAAAATGAAACTAAGAGCTTGAATCTGATTCAGATTACTATGGGCAACATCCCCACTTTGCAATCTCACCTCTTTGTAAATATACCCCATGGACGGAGAACACACTGGAAAAATCCAAGAGGGTTGCACAGAGCATAGGAGTGGGATACTAAGAAATGTGGGAGATCTTCATCTGTCCAGAATTATTACCCCATATTATTTCACAATATGTTGGGCTGAAGAAAGACAGTTGAGTGAACTGGTGGTGAAAAGGTGCTCGGCTTTGTGTTTGAGATAACATGGGGGAGAAGGCGCTTTGTTGAAAATAAACAAATGTTTAGTTTTTCTCTGTTTGCATAATTTTAGCAATTTTATACAACTGCACAGGGATTGTAAACATTTATAGCAGGGTTACGGACTTTTCAGAGAAAACAAAGATTGGCATCCTGGGGGTTGGGCAGAGGGTGTGATTTACACGAAATAATTTATATAAATTTATATCAATTATTTACATAAAATGCTGTGTTTGATGTGGATGGACAGAGCTTGATGTCATTAAGCCCCGCCCATTACAGTAATGATCTGAAATCACTGCCTGAGCCCAGGTCCAGGGAGATTTGCAGACTCTCCTGGGATACCAGGAGAACTGCCCAAAATTCGGGAGTCGCCAACTTTTATTAAATGATAGAGATAATTGGCAAATGACTTTTGTCACATCGAAATGGTATTTTATAGTTTTGCTTAGTCTTCTTTTATTATTGGAATACAGGCTATTGAAATATGTGGAATCAAGTCTCATCTAATGGTCATTGAGTCATTGATCCCTGAGGATAGGTCAAAGCATTTGATACGTTTTTAAATAAAAACACAAAAAACCTTTCGATTTATTTTTTTGACTCATTCAGTTGAGATCCAGTAGAAATATACCCTGATTAAAAATGCTAATTTTCTTTCAGAAAGATAGCATTCAAACCATTTCTTGTTTCAAATTAAATTTCCATTGTTTGAACATTAGTGTTTATTATAAGCTTTGACAGGATAATTACTTATAAGTACGGTATATGAGATGAAAATAAACGACTTTTTCATTACTGTACCATCAAAGTACAATCTGTTCATCAAGTCAGGAACATTTTTTCTACAAGGAATAAAACTAAACAATATGAAACATATAAAGGTAAATTAAATAATAAGAAAAAGTAAGCCAGAAAATCTAAATGAATTTTCCATTATTTATTCAAAATAATATTTGGTCTTGAATATTCTAGATTTTGTCCATGGCCCTTTCTTCCAGGTAGAATATGAGAGTTATTTGGATTTCAGGATTTAAAGAAGACAACACAACACAATTCTTAAATAAAATATAACTGTTGTATTAAAAAATACATGCAAAACAAGTGAATAATACTTAAGTACAGTTAGTGTTTAATGTTTAGCAGGTATCCATAAGCCTTTGTCTTGATTGTTGTTGAGTGTGATAAGTCAATTGGGCACATCAAAAGTCAGTCCTGTGGCTAAGGAGCTGACCTTGTGCTACAAACAGGTGCTGGCTAGGCGTATATATGTGTATATATACACAAAGGAATCAGTTCTTACCCGGGACCGCACTCCTTAGGAAAAGAGCTATAAATTAACAATGTGCACGGTTCATAAGCAGTGTAATAGCAAAAAAATGATCAAAAGTATGATGAAGAACCAGCACAAGTTTTTCAAAAAATAAAAAGGTTTTATTAATATACAAAAATTAAATATTAAATTAAAGTGTGTACAAAAATATATCACAACACACAAAAAAACAAAAAAGTTAAATACTATCCAGTTGGCCAGCATGCCCATTCAAATTGTGGCATAGACAATCATCGGCAATAATAACTTTCAGTGGACATATCCTCCATTAACTGAACCTTAGCTGTTTAAGCCTCAAAGTGCCTCTTGTTATAAGTCCTCATGCACAATAACAACCACCTTCCTCAAAGGTCCGTACTAATGCATAAACATAAACATATGTAAACCTAATAGCAATATATATACTCACCTAACTCTGGTGACGCATCACAACCCATTTCCGGCATATACGTTCCATGGAAGTTTGCGTGCCAGCAGCGGCAGTATGTCCACGGCACTAGAGTTACCCCGTCTCTCATACACAAAGCAGTAACCACCCTTGCAGTGAGGGGAGTATAACAACCACAAGAAATATATATATTGGAACAACAAAAATAAAATATGAGGAAAATACATTACCCCTAACAGGGAAACTATCAAATAAAGGTAATTTCAACACAAAGGCCACGTCGGATATCATAAAAATAAACACCATGAAACATTGAAAGTGTCAGAGAGACAATTTTTAAATTACAAACAACAATTTAAATTGATCTCCTCATTTAACCCGAATGGTGCAAGGGAATTAAATACATATGTAAGTCTTGCCTCTAATAGTGGTGGTACATGGGCAACCGGCATAAGCATAAAATCTTTAATCGTATGCCTTTGTTCTGCAAAATGACGATCCATGACATATACGACATACCTGCTGTCACATGTCATCCTATGTCATATCTTGAATTTCAGGTTAGAGGTATGGTGGACAAAGACATTACTTGAAATAAGATACTTACAATTTACAAAATTGTTACATTTATATGCACCATTTTTGGATTTTAGCCAGTGTACAGGACCAGGTATAGACATGACTTTTTTTTAACAGGATGTCTTTTAAATTACTGCTACATTTAAAGCTAATTAAAGGCGGCGTCTGTAACAAATGTCCAATCCTTGGATCTGTTGCCATAATGTGCCAGTGTGAATATATTGCATGCTTAATGCTTGACATTGTCGAGAAACATGTACAGAAGGTAATAAGGTCCTGAAGTGTCCTGGATTTCTTGTCCTCCGACAGGGTATCATGATCCAAGCTTAAGCATCTCTATTTGGCTAATTCAACTTTTTTGTTGTGCCCACGTGAAATAAAACGTTGACCCATGTCATCCAACGCTCTGTCAAGTTGTCCTCTATCTGACATAAATGGACAATTCAGATAATTTTCAAGGGCTTTGGGTGGAAACTTTGTGCCTGTAATATAGTATTCTTATTAGTAGGCTTACAATAAAGAGATCATCTTTCTGAATAACTATTACATCCAAGAAGTTAATTTGTCAATATGTCACTAAATTCCATGGTGAAGCGTATGGGCGATGGTAGTATATTCAATTTTAACACAAATTGTTGTAATAAATCAACAGAGCCAGAGCCCTACATATATGTAGTTACAATATGTAGGGTCTCCAAATATATTCTCTAGTTTATATTTAGTCATAAATAGGTCAGGCCATATTTGACCCCATGGCCATTCCCTGCTCTTGCAGGAAGAAGGCATATTGGAATACGAAATAATTCCTTGTGAGGATGAAACGTACCAGAGTCAGTAAAAACTGGATAGGTGGACCATCGTACACAGTAGAGTTATTGACTAATTCCTCGACTGCCAGCAGCCCCTCCCCATGTTTTCTCAAAAAATCAGTTGTGTCCTTAACATTCATTAAGCTTCTAGTTTTTTGAACCACAGGTTGTAACATCAAGTGATAGTGGCCGACTCAAAGAACCCCTCGATTAAATTATTGGCCTACCCAGAGGGGACACGAGGGTCTTGTGAATTTTAGGTAGAATATTTATGAGCGGCACTATTGGGTGATCTTGTCTAAGAAAGCGTGATATTTCTTTTGTAATATAACAGTTATAAACAGCCTGAGACAGCAATGTATGTCGTATATATTATCAAGTGTCCGTGCCCACTTATTTAAGTAGGAATGACCAAGAGGAGGGTTAAGGAGAGAATGGCGTTACACCGTTTTTCACTTAACCAGATTAGGGTGGTTGTTGATGAGAAAACACCTACGGTGGCTTATCATTTTGCAGAACAAGGGCACACGA
>JABWIB010001465.1:46632-57909 GCA_016617825.1 Platyplectrum ornatum | reverse complement strand
TTGCATGTTGCACACAGATACTGACCAGTGTTACTGTTACACTGTTATTACACTTGTGCTGGGAAACATCATCTCTCACCTGTAATACTGATTGCAATTAATTCAGTTTACCTCCCCTGCAATTCAACATGGTTTTGCCCACTCTTAAAATAATCTTTTGATTGGAACAATTTATCTTATAGTGTATGGCCAGCTTAAGTGATATAAGTTGTGTTTACTGAACATTAAAATGAAAAAGCCAGTTGAACAACAATAATGTTCCTGTGATTTTCTTGCAGAGAGAGAATGGAGGCTATGGAAAAGCAGATTGCCAGCCTGACAGGACTGGTCCAAAGTGCTCTCATGCGGGGGTCTGACAGTGACAATCCCAGGTATACAAAGAACACCACCGAGATTTGATACCTACAGACTTGTTCATTCTAAGTATTACACACACACACACACACACACACACACACACATCCATGTAGCAAATGAACTCTAGATTGTATTGCCATGACATGGAGACTCCTGTATTATGGGCTTTGCCCCCGGAATCCCAGGAGAGTCTGTAAATCACTGCCTTCAGCCCCAATCACTTCTAAGGAGGGTGGGACTTGATGACATCAATCCTGCGCAGCCAGAATAAAAGCATGAATTCCCAGCCAGGGGGCGGGGCTATGCATAAATCACGCCCTCCACCCCACCCTGTTCTGCCAGCTTTTGGTTTCTCTAGGGAAGGAGAATAGTCGGTAACCCTGCCTTATAGTCGCCCCATTTTAATGCAGACCAATTTAATACATCCCAAAATGTTGGCGCACCTGAGTCACCCGGTAGCCCCTGCCCAATCAAAGACCTGTCACTGTGAGGGGAGTGGTTACTGTGTGAATGTCTGGTCACATTTAGGCTAACTTACTGTAAAAATAATGAATATTAATGTTTGTTTTGTATTGATTTCCAGTGACAAGACTGACTCTGCAAATAGTGGAACACCAGGTTAGTACATATATCAGTAAGTATAGTCATAGTGCTCATAATGCAGATCCAAGATATTCACCAACAAATGACTTCATTAAAGTGTATCTGACTCTCTACCCTGCACGCAATGGATCCGCTTTCTTGGCGAAGAAAAATATTCGTTCATGTGATTTCTCAATGACTCCTAGGCCTATATTTACTAAACTGCTACAGTGGAAACCAGTCACATTCTATCTCTCAATTTTCTTTTGCAAACAAGAGAATGTCAGCTAGAATCTGATTGGTTGCTATGGGCAACACCTCCACTCTTCCAATAAACCCACAGTTTACCAATATGTGAAATATGTGGACTCTGTCCGCGCTTGTGTGCTGCTGTGGGGAATGCAATGGTGCAAATGGCAATATATGACAAGTTCCTATAGTAATAACATATGCAGCTCCATGTAGTAAAACATCATGTGGAGAAAAGAACAGAAGATTAGTCTCAGCAGCCAAGCGTGTCCAGTACCCAGGCTTTACAACACCCCATTTCCACTGTCCATTCCACCGGTCCCACCCGCGACTACAGTTTGAGCCACAGAGGACGGGTCCAACCTAGTTGCTGTTTCCACGAGACAGCTTATTGTTTTTATATATTTATTTATATATTTATTTATGTATTTATATTTATGCTTTTAAAAGAATGGATTAAATGTAATTTTATTCATTTATCTTCTGTTCTTTTCTCCACATGATGTTTTACTACATGGAGCTGCATATGTCATTATTATAGGATCTTGTGATATATTGCCATTTGCACCATTGCATTCCCCACAGCAACACACAAGCGCGAGTCCACATATTTCACATATTGGTATTTCTTTTTTTAGAGGGGTGGACCTCTATCTAATGTGGACTGTCAGCTGCTAGTGATTTATCAGCGCAGAAAAGCTCTCCATTTAATTCATTAAAAACCCACAGTTTAGTAAATATAAGCCCTAGTGTAGTTTACTATAGATACTGGAAATGGCAAAATCTGAGAAACATTCATGGTCAGCATTGTACATATTATCTGTAGATACAGGTTCTTCTTTTACATATAGATTGAAGTGTCCATCACAGAGCAGTGTGCATTTTAGTAATCACACAGTCAGCAAACTGCAATTAGAAGTATAAAAGGATTTATAACACCGTAACATTTGTCCCAAAAAAACACTTCCAGACATCAGCCGGAACTGTGCCCCCTGCGCATGCGGCCGGAGCTGTGCCCCCTGTGCATGCGGCCGGAGTTGTGCCCCCTGCGCATGCGGCCAGAGGGTATAACATGAGGGAAAAACAAGCTGTAACCAATAATAAGTGAAGTTGTAAACAGCTAGAGTATATCAGGGAGGCTTTTTATAGCAGTGCAGCAGCTATATGCAATTATCCTCTAGTGGTTGTAGAAAGCAGTGTAATTACAGACAATGGTGCATGTAAAATGTTTCTTTTCTATTATTTATAGAAAGATATTTTGAATTGACTGTATACTGGCGAGTTGATCCCTATTTCAGGAGAAAGTGATGCTAATACAACTTGTGCTTTTCTTTAAGTTGCGAGCCATCCAAATGCTGGTACCCCCATCTCTACTTGCACTCCAGGAAGCACTGCCACCCCAGCGGACCAGAGTAAGGCGATCACCCGCCTTCACATGCAGCTTCACCTACATGACCTTCAGCACAATGCTGGGGAGCTGAAGAACCAGCTGCTGCAGCTGAAGAAGTTGCAGGTTTGTAATAACAGATATATAGGTATAACGTAATACCTAGACCATGCAGAATAGAATAATAGGTATAGAATACATGAGTTGCTTATATGGGACTGGATTTTTTTTTTGAATATTTTGAATAATATAGTGAGAAGGGTGCACACTAATTATGTTACTTTGCTTTGAGAATTCATTAAGAATTATTCAATAAATAAGCTGTAATGTGTTGCTGGTATGTGTACAACGCTACAAAGCCGTACATAGGGAACATATAGTACATATGCCCACATAGCCCAGTGTTTTTATGCATGAAAATACATGTAAAAGTATTATATAAGAACTATGCTTACTCTGACTTCCATCTTATACATACTAGTATTGTATGTAAGTTATGCCTATTATTTCCATACTGTGCCTCATAGATAGGTTTCCAGTAGCCCAGTTGCTTGATACCTTAGTTTGACAATGCACTGAGCATATAAGACCAGATCCAGGCAGGCAGGCAGAGCTCCAAGCACATCATCTGCGGCATTCTCAATTCAGATCCCCACAATATTTGGGTTACCTTTTGTTTCAGAGAAGACCACTCTATAGGGTTGCCACCCGTCTGGGATTACTCCGGACATTCCAATAATGAACCCCTTAAATCTCTACCAATATCTCCACTTTTCCATTTCATATAGGCCATAGGCTTTTTTCCAGACATGCACTAACCTCTTACAGTATGTGCAGAATTTTGGAGTTCTCTGGCGTATGGAATGGGGTGCTATTGGGCACAAAGTGCTCTTAAGTCTGTATTCAGTCCATTGTCTTTAGTTACAATTCTCTTCTTTTTCCCTTCCATGTACTTTAGCTCCAGAACCAGGAGACTGTACGAAGCATGCTGAAGCGCACAGAGACCGAGATCAGTGTGAGAGTTAGCGACACCATGCGGAAACAAGAAGATCCTTTGCAGCGGCAGAGAGCCATGGTGGAGGAGGAGAGGCTGAAATATTTGAATGAAGAGGAGTTTATTACACAGCAGCTAAAGTGAGCCTACTATTTTAGAAAACACATATACTAGACAAGATCAATCAATGCACATAAGATGTGTCGGGATATTGCTCAAATAAAAAGTTTTGTTTGCTTTTTTTTTAAATATGAAAAGAGACAATTACAATGAATGAAAAAGGAGAGCCAAGGGGCATAAAGAAAAGAAGATTGAAGTGTTAATATGCAATAAACACTTCGGCCTAAATTTACTAAGCGGTGAGATTGGAAAGTGGGATGTTGCCCATAGCAACCAATCCGTTTCATTTTACATACTGGAGAATGAGAGCTTGAATCTGATTGGTTGCTATGGGCAACATCCCCACTTTTCAATCTCTCTGCAATCTCACCGCTTAGTAAATTTAGGCCTTCGAGTAGCTACGTTTCAGATATGATTTATTTTGATTAGTCTTTTGTTACTTGGTGTTATACACAAGCAGCAGTACATGGATGACAATCTCTTGTTTGGGTGTCTCTTGCAGTGACCTAGAGAAATCAGTTGACAAAATCAAGAAGGATCTTGCACAGAACCACCGCCTGATCTCCGCGCAGGAACTGGAGGAGAAAGCCGTGGTACTCAAGCAGCTCGGAGAGACATTGACAGAGCTTAAAGGTGCGAAAGACGTGTAATCCTCTGCAACATTTCTGCACCAGGGAATAGGAGAATCATGTACTATTACATGAATATAACCTGAGTTACATTCTAAGTCCATTAGGATTTAGAAATGCTGAAAAGGGCCATCTCACGGTTTTGTAATGGTATTGATATCATTGATTTCCCTATTACCATTTAACAATCCTTAACATTTATTAGTAATTATGTTTATTAACCCTTTAGTAGCATAACTGGAAGCAACAAGATCATTAGGAAACAGCCAATCTCAGTGGAATGATATGACATATTTATTAGTCATAATATAGAGCTCCTTGTTTTATTGATGTTAGTCAGTCAAGTAGCTAATATCATGTGAGACTCTTGTAATTGTAGTTTCTTCTTTATCTGCAGCTCAGTTTCCTAGTTTGCAAAGTAAAATGCGCATAGTTTTACGCGTAGAGGTGGAAGCTGTGAAGTTCCTAAAGGAGGAACCACATCGTCTTGACGGGCTGCTGAAGAGATGCAAGACCATTACTGACACATTGGCTCAGATTCGCAAGTAAGCCATTATTATTATTATTATTTTTTGTTATTATTGGTTGTTTTCACACAGGTTCAGCTGCTCTACAGAATATATGTACTCTGCCTACAAAGTAATGCATGTATAAAAGAACAGTAAACTGATACATTTTAGATTTATATTTTAATAATATTATGTGATGATGTTTCTATTGGATTGCAGTGTCCTGTAGATAGAAAAGTTCAAGCTTGATAATTATAGGCCAGATTTGGAAATTGAATTAACCCTGTTCCCATGCATTTATGTTTTTTATATGTTAATGCGCACACGTCCGTGCTAGCCAATCATAATGTATTCTAGCCCCATCCAAACTTAAAAGGATGATCCTTGAGCATTCCCTCTTGCTCATCGTGTTTAAGTTAGGCCCTTGCTGTGGGTGCATGTAACACGAAGTATGACCCACTGGTTACTGATTTCTTTTAAGCTTTCATTTCAGTTACAGAATTGGTACTGTGCCATCTTATACGGACAGTCCTCCCCTCTTTCACCCCTACCTCAATTCTGAATACTAATCCTATATTAAAATCACAGCACGGATCACCATAGTGCCTCCCCACCTACAGTACAGGTATTAGGCATGCTGAAATACAAGTGTCCCCTCAGTAGGTGCCCTCAGCACGCAATAGTCATTAGATGCTGGGGGAATGTTACGTAAGTATATTTGGGAGGGGATTGCTGAACTAGCATCAGTTGGTGCAGAGCTTTTACCCAGTTACAGGCCATCATAATCCATGTGGTGATGACTATATAGGTGCTGTTGAAGGGTTTGCTATTGTTTATGCAGACTTTAATTCTTATGATATTACCCATTCACCAGACAAGTAGAAGAAGGGGTTTGGAACACACCAGAGAACCTTCACAATCCTTCCTCCAAGCAAATGCCAGCTGACGGAGAATTCTCCAAAAGCACCGGGTTCGAGATTCCCTCAAGCCCCCCAACAAACTTCTCTCAGCGCAATGAGTCTAAGACACATAGCTGGGAGTCCGTGTGTCACAGCGATGCTGCATCCCACACCAGTAATCCTACCCGAGGAGAGATGGTTACTGTGAAGACCCAGACAGTCCCAGAGACCCAGAACAAGCGGGTGGGAGCAGAGAAATCTGTGTCTGTGGAGGTGAGAAAACATGTAATCTGCTTATGATGAGTAAAACCGCAGTGCAGTGATGACCATTGCTTTTCATGGTTTGTTTCCTGTTTGTCTAAAATGCCTTTGTAATATTGGTATCATTAATNTCCATTATGCTGCTGGATCCACAAAAATGTAATTCAAATATATTTTTATTAAATGGATACTATCATTATAAACACAAATCGTGTATTACTGCAAAAACTTATCATCACATTTACAGTTATGATGATGCAACTGCTGGTGTCTGTTTAGTGGAAGGGTCCCTAAGGAAGAAAGCCTATAAGCGCCAGCCATTGATAGGGCAGGAGTATATCTGAGATATTATGGTATAAAACCATAGAACTGATATCTGCGATATGGCGATAACATGAGACATTCTAACATAATGGTTACATCATAAAATTAAATATCTTCAAATTAAGGAAATAGNGCCAGTGTATGTGTGGTAGCCCATTACCATACCTGTCTGTAGGGGTAAGAAGCCCTGTATTGTTTATTTATCAGCGGGTTATTGGAGACCATCTGTCTGCTATTACACCCTGTCCCTGAGCACTTTACACCCTTGTATTTTAGGCAGCTGAGCGAGACTGGGAGGAGAAGCGAGCCGCACTGACACAGTACAGTGCCAAAGACATAAACCGCCTACTGGAGGAAACGCAGGCCGAGCTTATGAAGGCTATTCCAGACCTGGACTTTGCAGCCAAGCACAAAGCAACTGGAAGTGCAGCATCTACCCCAGAGCACCGTGCCAGCAAGCCACAGCAAGCACAGAAACTCAACACCAAAATAGACCCCACTGGGAGGAGAGGCTCTGGTAAATGGCTGGACACTTATTTCACCTGAACAAATGTAGAACTAACTGTGCTAATGTCACCTGTGCAGTGGTTTATTATTCATATATTTATTTTTGAATTCATCACATTTAATTAATACCACTTACTGTCCATGTTACTTTATTAACCCTCAGATGAGCTCACAGTACCCAGATACCGGACAGAGAAACCTTCGAAATCTCCACCTCCTCCCCCACCTCGCCGCAGTTTTCCATCCTCACATGGAATTACAACAACTCGAACAGGAGAGGTAATTGTCACCAGCAAGAAGGATTCTGCATTTATAAAGGTGAGAAAAATAAACACAGGAAGAGACATACATAAATGGCTTCCAATTATCTTATGAAGTAAAATGTAATAACAAATTGTGTCATCTTTATGACCATTAATGGTATCATTCCGTCATGTGAAGCTTGGATAGTACTTTACTCTTTATTAATTACATTTCTACTGATCTGGTTTTGAATAAAGGGTTAATAAGTAACTGTTGTTTAATTGATTGTTTATTAATTTGGTTAATGATTTTTACCAGTACCTCTTTTAAGCTCTTTTAGTATCCTTGGATGTATCCCATCTAGCCCCATTGTCCACTTTGTTCGCTTTCAGCTAGTTCTTTTAAGACCTGTTTCCCAATGAAAGGGCTTGTAAATACTTCCTCCATATCGATACATTTGTAGTTTCAATGCTCTCCGTTCTCCTCTTTCACTGTTTTTTCTTCAGTAGTATTCATTTCTTTTTTCACATACAAGAATATATTAAAATACATAAAAAATGTAATTCTGTTATAGATAGGTCCCCAGTCATGATTTCATGTTTTAGTGATAACCACATTATCCTGACTTTCTCTTTATATTAGCAATATTAAAACTCCTTCACTATTATATAAAATAAAAATGCTATCACCCTGAAGAACTGCAGCTGATTCTTCCTTGTTTAGTTATTCCTCTGTCAATGGAATATTTGTGTGGAAGACAAACACAGATATTCTCACTAAGGACCTGTTGCATGGTTTTGTGCAGACGCACAGTCTATGTGATCCAGAGGTTGGGTGTTTGAGCTGAGAAATCCACCTCTGAATCGTCATGTGTTCCACACATATACTCCCTAAAAAACACACAAGATTGGGTCAATNAAACATTTGTGTATAGAAAGGTTAGGTGAGTGCATTTCATATTTCACAATCTATGAATTTGCATAGAATATTAATAAAATATTAATTAGTGTGCTTAATAATTNATGCAGCACTATGCTGAATATATAGTGCCTCCATAGAGGTATGATCCATATGAAGCAAACAACCTTTTTTTCAATACCTTTTTTTAGTCATTTTGTAGGCATACTAGGTTTGATCCAAAAACATGTACTCCTCAGCTAATTTCTTTGTGTCTTCTAGAAGTCAGACTCTGAAGAGCTGGAGAGCCAGAAACCTCAGGTGAAGCTTCGTCGAACTGTGTCTGAAGTTGTTCGCCCAGCATCCACACCACCCATCATAGCTTCTGGCATCAAGGATGATGATGATGAAGATCGGATTATAGCAGAACTGGAGGTGAGAGCTTCTAGTAACAGGGCACTTCATTGCTGTATAATTCTATATGTAACATCATTATTGACGGGTTATCACAGGGACATATTTCTTCACTACCATTCTATTACTCCTGCTTATTTAAAGGGAATTAATCATAAGGTAAGCGAGTGTAATTTTACATACATCCCAGCACTCTGGGCACTGCACAGTGTAGAGACCTCCTTTTATATATCTTAGCCAGGAGGACTAATGACCTTATCAGTCTGATCTCAAGAGTGTATTGTCACGCAACATAAGGTCCTTATCAGTATTCACAAGTCTGGTTATCAGGAATAAGAAGTATGTACTTTTTATGTTGCACTGTTATCTAATGCCTACAGTTTCACATGATATGATATAGAATAATTATGCGGCCAGTTCAGGCCAGTTGGTGTATGACTGGCCTGAATATCATGCAGCTTATTGCAGAAACAGGCATATGATCCTACAAGAGCTCATACCTGGATAATGTAATCTACCTGAACAGTTCACCCTGCACTCTGCCATTGCTATTAGGATCCCTGTTTAAATGAGCGCAGGGTGGAAGGAAGGTCAATCCTCATTACCNATGTGAAGCAGGCACATCATATAATGAGCAGCAGTAGCTAATGTTGAATGTCATTGAATGACTATACTATTTTGGGGTTGAGTAAGTCAATTATTTCACTCACCTTGATGGATTTTCAGGAATTTAGTGGAGGGATTGTGTGGATTGTCAAGAATATAACAAAATTATTGTCTACTCCGAAATAGAGGGACACTTGTGTACATATGAAATAACATGTTTTTATGCTTTGATTTTCAAGCATTTGTTTTTTTTACATGTGAACTGTGCTGAATTATACNCATTTTCCACCAAAAACCAGATACATTCCTGGGGTTTTACCCTGGAATTTACCCAGGTCAACAAAAACCCTTTTCTCAATCCAGTGGAAATTGTGTCAACCTGGGAAAAACCTGGGTTGACACTTGGAAAAGTATAGGCATCATAGCAGCATAGGTTATTCATTCATATAGTAGCGCCGGCATATTACAGTAGCAACATGTGCCGGTGATACTATGTAAGTGAATGAGTACACTAGTACTTACTAAAATACTCATTCATATAGTAGCGTCGGCCTGCGTTTCTACTGTAACATGTGGGAACTCCAGTCGCTGTTGTTCCACTGCAGTGATCCATGCAAAATCCCAATAAAACCCTGCATGGGCCCTGGCAAAAACCTTGACCCAGGTTATTTTTATTGGGACCCGTTTGCACAAAATAAACCCTGGGTCTAGGCGCTCTCATGTGCATAAACACAGGGCTTTTTTTTTCGGTGGAAAACTGGTATAAATGTTTCTGTAAACCAGCACAGCACAACAAAAATAAATAGATGGAGTTGCCTTTGTATGTTTCCATACAACAGCAAAAATCCTTTTAAAACGTAATTGCGCCTCTTTTATAATATCTCCATTGTTGGATTTTCACTGCTTCAGTATTGTTCTTCTATTCAGTCATTAGCAGTCCTTTTTTATTTGTGTTTTAGATAATAGATAGTAACACAGATAAAAATATTTCATTAATATCTCTTTCCTTTCATGTAGATTCTTAAAGCTGTCCATACACTTTATAATATATGGGGCAAACCACCGCATTTTACCTGATTGGCCAGACATTTGTGGCAAGGATCAATCAGGATGGGCACATTTATAGAGAAATGTAAATAACATTTTGAAGATCACATAGTGTGTGACCAGTTTGTAGGTCTGCAAGCCTTTATTATCTTTCTTATGGCAAAGCATGTACATGTTTATTACAAGATGAGTATTTATGCTATATCAAAGAGTGGGTCAATATAGGCATCTATCGATATGAAATGACACATACCAGTATACTTCATACATAAGCATGGCCTAGTTTAACCTTTAAATGTAGAGGAATCCAGACACACCGTAGACTGACCCTATAAGCAGTGTTAAATACTCAGACCTCAGTTGTATGGCTGCATGTTCCCATCCTACTGTATTTTGACTTCCCAGGTGTTTCAGAGAAGTTCTGGCTCCCTCTTTATTCCTCAGTTCCATTGTGACCCCACCACTGCATCCCAAGTGGTGCCACGTCCAGCACAGCTGTGGTCTAATGAGGCCACCATAGAACATGGAACATGGAAGGTAACAGCTTGTGTTCTGGGCAGCTTGACCCAGTCTGCTGTGCACTTTTCACCGTTTACTCCTTCACTCTAACTTCTCCTATTAACTCTCTGTTAATCAACTAATGCTTCACTTCCTCTCTAATGCCTCAGAGCACGGTGCAAGCCATACTGCCTGTCACTCATCTACACATCTCCAGAGGAGGCACCAAGGATCACATGTAACTGCATGTATCTGCTCCCCCATACTGACAGCTCCACACAGCAGCTAGCATAAGTGATACCGTGTAGCATGAACAAGTTATTCCACAGATAAACCAGTATCTGGTCTACTATATATCTCTTGTTTTTTTGGGAATGAAAATTTACACCATTGGTGAATAACACTATACTAGTATAAATTGCTGTCTTGATGGGAGAATTGAGGTTAATTCTCCTTATTCCCTGGTGTAAGTATGGCAGTACCCACTGCAACAGTCTCTTGACTATTTGTTGTACAGGTCCCACAAACAGAATAGTTTGTTACAGAAATGACATCGGTTTTATTTAGATAAATATAAAAAAAATATAAAAGATACCCTGCGCCCGATGTCTGCCAGTCACCCAGGGACAGGGAAATACACCTATCCCCCATAGGAAGAGCAATCAACCAGATACAATATATAGAGTTTGCCTGGGTAGACTCTGGCGCCCTCTAATGTCCAAAATCAAATATACACTCTTATAACAATACACAG
>JABWIB010001465.1:3883-22837 GCA_016617825.1 Platyplectrum ornatum | reverse complement strand
TTCTTGCCTCGTGTTCACTGAAAAGAATGCAGTGTCCCTGTCTTTAGAGAGTTGGGGCTTAATAGCATAGAATACAAACACCCAGAAGTATGAGCATACAATGGTCCAGTGCGGAGGAGCCACCGGGGTGCTTCTGTTAATGGAAGGGTTATTTTGGCTTTATCTCCCCTTCTCTAATGCCTTCTATAGAAATGACATGATGTGTATGAAATGCAGCAAAATAATCTGGATTGAGGATTAGAAAAGCTATTTGTTGTAGGAGATGAGCAGACGCTGCATTTTACACTCCTTTAATCCTGTCATTTTACCTGGTAGTGCGCCCCTCTCCCTCTCTCACAACACAGTATATCCTATACAGTGTGTATGTCTAAACACGTATATATGCACATGTAGCCTAATTATTTGTAAATAAAAATAGTCTAATGGCAAAAGGGTTCCAATATGTAAAATGAATGCAATAAGGCACCAGAGTTCATGGATTCATATACAGGTGTCTTGTTGCAGAGTCACATCTCTGCTGCACAGGAGTAATGCAGTATAGAATAATGAAGTGTACGGTCAATACAAGCCAGCCAACCATCATACTACAGCAAATGGATGTTTCAGTTGTGATGAGGGAGAAAAGAATAATATTAGTCGCTATGAAAGAAGAGGTAGGGATATTCTGAAGGAAGTTGGCACCAAATGGGAATACACTATTTGAACAATAAAAGAAATAGATAAAACGACTCCATGTATATAAGAATNTGTTCCACAGCACATAAAGCCATGGCCATGTGGGCAGTGTATGTNTGTGGTGCATGGGTGCAGGCTATGTGTTTAAGGTGTGAAGAAACCACCACCCTGTATACACTCGGCTATAGTAACATGAGAAGTTTGTCACGTTTACAAATAATGGCGGAGCCCGGGAACAGAGGGATTTTGGGACTTGGGCCCTTTGTTGGCTACAGAATCTTGCACTGCTGGGCTCTTAGCTTTCTGAGANTCCAAACTACTGAGGCCAGAATCTCTCGCTTCCGCCCAGGCTCCCCCACTTAAACGGGCAGCAGGCTCAGAAGCTGCTGTGGCTCCAGCTATCGGCTCTTTCCAGTCATTAAAATTAAGGTCAGTCAGCTGCCCTGGGAGCACCACAGTGTGCCGACGCCAAGCACTCTTCCTGCGTCGTGTTTCTGGGGAGCCAGGCTTCCGCATTGCTGCCACACACAGGTCATCTGCTGCCACTGGCCTGGACCGCTGAGGTGTACGAGCGTGAGAAGCCGCTGTCTCATCAGACATTTCAAGTTTACCCTTACCCGATTTTTTCCTAGCTAGTGTATCCCCTGGAATGAGCCTCTGAGAAGTAAANGAGTCTTGAGAACGTGGCCGCTCTGTATCTCTTCCTCCTCCCAGCTCTGTGTCAGTTTCCATGTGGCTGAATTCACTGCGCTCATCATCGGCCTCCTCCCCGCCCCGGACACTGGAAGCAGGCTCTGAGCACAGCGTAGACAGAGTGGAGTATCCAGAGACAATGGAACGAGCATCGGCAGGAATCCTCTCCTCTACAGGAGCCCCCCACCTGATCCCAGAACCTTTGTTGGCAGCAGCTTCAGAGGCCCCTGAATCCGCCAGTGTTTGGTTCTGTGAGTTTAAACATATTGGCTCTTTGGGTTCCGCAGCCTCCCGTGGCTTTTCTATGACCTCAGGATCTGGATTGGTCTGCCCCACCTGTGCCACTTCTTGCTCAGAGTCATCCTCCTCTGTGCTGCTCCCAAAGCGCTTTTCATCCCTTCGCTTCCTACGTTTGCGGTTGACCGCTGAAATGAACGGAATGGACAGGATATCGCGGGCGTAAAGCTCCTTTCGAGAGGCCTGAAGACAAAAAAATCATTAGTTATCTTCTTCTGTAGCTCCAGGATCGAGCATACACATCTGCACGAGCAAGGTGTGGCTCTGTATATCTTAATATTAAGCTTGCACTTCTTGTAAGTTTACTCACCTTGGCCTTAGCAGNATCACTGTTGGTTGAATCTAGGAAAGAAAGCAAAAGAGAATGAATGAGTGTATAAGGGACCCATTCGAATGATTCCTTTGGATTGGTCTTTTAGNCTGGTGCCTATAACACCAAGGAGAGACACCAAGGAGTGCATCCACCCCGAGAGCTTTCGGTTTAGGCCATCATATTAAACACAGCACAAATTGGTCAACAACCCACAGACATATGGTTAACACAATACATCACAGACACAACATAGAAAGGGCCACCTTTTAACTCAGTAACTATTATATTGTATCATTTCTATTTATATTGAACACCCTTAGTTACTTCCTGTATATTTGTGTTATCTTAAGGGTTCTTTTTGTATTGTATTACTATTTTGTTAAAGAATAATTTACATTACTTTTACAACAGAACTACTCTTAAGCAAGAGAAATCTATTAGTGGTTACTATGATTCTGGACTTGCGTCAGGCAATGAAATCTCAGATGTGGAGTNGGAAATACACAGGGGTAATGAATGTACACCGTTCCGTCATGGCCATCAGATGACCAATCTGACAGGTTAACCCTAAATATATTAGACAAAAATGGCAGCTGTCTTACACCAACTGATCAAATGCTGAACATGGACACAAACACACTGAAGACACACAGGGAAACATTGCAGGCCCCTCCAGCACAGAAATGTGATCAGTAGAAGTAAGTTGGAGCAGGATGAAGAAACCATAGATGATGGGATGAGGGTGGATTACTGGGGGCAGGATACAGCACCCTGCTCTTGGCAATACATGGAACTTTTCTNAACTACTGTGACAGCAATTCCATACCTAAAGTCTACAGGAGCCACGAAAATGACAGCAAGAGTCTGCGGCGGACATCGAATGTTAAGCCCATTAATTACCAGCACACAAGTTCTTCTGTTCTCGCCCTACATGGTACACTATGGAAAACCACTAGGGATCTACCTATTCAGCAATAACACGTCAAAAGACACACAATGGTGAAATCACAGACCCTATACACTATGGATGAGCTGCAGGAATACTGGCAGTAGACAGCTCTGGTAGGTTCATTGTGTGTATCTATGGAAAGAAAGCAGCTCATTACTGCTAATAAAGCATATGATACTTTGCAGTACGGTACATGAGCTGTTTCTCTACTGCACAGTTATGTTCACACTGCTATATACTCATTCACTCTAAACCTATCATGCCACCCATCAAGACAAACACTGGGTATATCAGTAGGAGGAACTGAACTACAGGTNTGTATAGGAGGGAGAAAGTGGTAACATTCTGAGATGCATAGTGGTCTAAGGAAAGACTGAGCAGTGAATTAAANGAATAAAACAAACAAACAAGTGATTATGTGGAAGGAGGTGGCGTCAAGCAGTATTGGTTAACATAGCATTATCAGAGTAACTCTGAACATACAGTATATTGTACTTATACATAATAATTGAATATAATGTATGGGTTGTGGAGGAGCCTGCAGACATCTTGCTAGGGCCGCTCTGTAAGTGTGTGAGAGCAGCGAGTAACACAAGACACCAGCGTGACACAACGCCACACAGTTACAGCCATGAGATGTGTTAAACCCCTGGGCAATGGGTGGAAATAAGAGAGATGACGTTTAATACCCCCAGCACCACCTAGTACCAGTATTTGTCATTCATGCTCATTATAATAAAGGGCAACATTTGGANGATGTTATTGCACACTTCAGTCTGGTCCCTGAAGGAACTTCTCATAAATAATGCTCAAACCAGCAGCAGCGCTATTCCCCTNTGTCCATCAATATTGAGATTTGGCCATTGGAAGCTACATGCAGTATATATCTCGTTTCCATCTCTCTTACAACCACTCAAAGTGATTAGAAGGGGAAGCGGTAGAAACCAAACCATACCCGTTCACTGCTGCAGGAGATCCGCTGAGAGAAGAGAGAGGAGGAGGATGAGGAGCAGATGCCAGGAGAAGGAGGAAAGGAAGAAAGGCTAGGGATTATTTGAAGTCACAGTATGCCAGTGGCAGTGAGGGTTTTTTCTTTATACCATGAAAACACTGTCAAGATGATGTCTCTCTACCATCATGGTCTACAGTACTTCCAGTGTCACACGTGAGTGTAGCTTAAGATGAGGATAAAAAGAATGCTGAAAGTTCATTTACACTGTGCACCCCATATGTAGGCCAGGACACCTCCCCTCTCTCTCCTCCAGGTGACGCAGAAGTCTTGGAGATGTGATGGTTACCATCACATCAAAACCAACTAACCTCTAGAACCACCTCCGCATTTCATTAAATAATTGTTACGTTTTGCTCTTGAAACATGGATTGCTTTAGTCTTGTATAACGTATAAAACTAATTACAGAAAGCTGTGTATTACATTTGTATAATTGTGGCCAAGGTGTATGCACTATATGAGCCTCCAGACAGTTATAGAAAAAAAACTATAGGAGTAGGTAGGATTATCCCAAATAATTCNCCAATCTCATTTCAGGACCGTGTTAGCTATACACATGCCAATTTGTGTTTGGGATCTTTAGAACCCCCCCCCCCCATGCTTCACCTTCCATTTTGGTGTTTAGAAGAATGAAGAAGACTGGGTTCCCTGAGTGACACTCACATGCACACTAACTGGATTTCCCTGCCTGTAAAAAAACTCTACACTCTATCCTGTGTATCTGGGGTTTTTCTCTTTCTAATAAAAAACCTCAAAAGAAAAAAAGATCTTCATAAATCACCTCAACAAACTGTTATATGTGACAGTGATTCCACAGATANACTGACAGTAGAATTTACCTGAGGAGTCACCTGGTGCTATCGTCCGTCCAATATTTGGCANCAGATGTTCTATATTTGGTACAGACTGGGAATCTGTCTCGTCCACNGGAGTCTACAAAGATACATGTAAATATTTGATATCATGTGGCATGGTGCCAGTAGCGAAAGAAGTTCAAGCTGAGACGGAGGACAGTTAAAGGGTTGAAAACAGGTAAGAAAACTGGGAACAACGGCAACTCAAAAAGATGCTGAATACAGTAAGAATCTGTGGGAGTCAGGTGTACGTCATGTCATAGGCNGGCAATAGGACCACTTTACATAAAACGGAGGACAGGTAAGAATTGGAACGAGTGTCAAAGAACAAATAAAACCAAAGTGGCAGAAAAGGTCAAGACGCTGCGTCAGATGGAAAACAGGGCCAAAACATCTAAAAATATGTCTATGGAATTGTGGATTTTCTGCATTCCTCAGCAATGCTTCATTCTCTGTGAATTTACCTTTTCTGTTTTCTCATGCTCTTCACTGAAGAACCAGTCAGACTGCAGGACAAAGAGAGGAAGTGAGTTATCAGCAGATGCCAGAAGAGCTAGATGGACTATATTGTTCACAAAGATATTTAGAATGATCTCTATCAAGCATATAGCATACATGGCGTTTACTCACATGTTGGATGAGGGTTTCAACAATCTTGTAGCGGTCTGGCATGTGTGTTACCATGTCTGTCATATTGTCCTCAGATGTGCGGACCAGAGTAGGTCCAAAGACCAGGGCAAGGTTTCTTGGCTCCATCTAAATTTAAGACGTAGGGGTAGTTTCAATTGTAATCATAGTAAAATGAAGGCAGCTATAAAACAACTGTAATACCAGTGTATTGATATTTGGATTGATGTTCCTGATCCCTCTCATAAGTCTGGCGTCTGCTCTAACATGAAGGTATCTATGGGACAGATTTAGGTCTGCCACCGCTGTGGTGGAAGCTCTGATACTATCTGCCATGCCCACAGATTCTTCCAGCATGGAAGCCTAAGGACCTGATCCAAACTAGAAGTCTGTCATATGCAGCAGAAAATGATTCATACAATGAATATCAGTATTATTATGTATTGTTATTACTATATTAGAACCCACTTCCTGAGCCATCATTTAGTAACGTGGTAGTAACGCTCACCTTGTTTTTCTCCGAGTGGTCCGCTACTGTCTTCAAGTGACGAACAAGGAAGCGCAGGGTCTCATAGTAGTAGGCTGGAAGTTCTCTGATCTAAGCATGAAAGAGAAGCACATCAGGTTTCCAGCAGGACTGGAAGACAATCAAATATCACTGCACAAGCTGCAGATAACTCTGCCCTTTCCTTATGATGTTTGGCATAGGGAACCGTTATAACAGACGTCTTCTACTTTAAATCTGGAAACCGCAATTGNATTTTTACTGGTTTTAAAGTAGTTATATAAATCTTATTCAATATATATATCCTAAGGTAAAGANGACAGGATACTATTGATAGAAACTGAAAGAAGCAAATATATATATATATATACACTACCAGTTTACGTAGACGTTTCATCCTCTCCCTAGAATCATCCAAGCGATTTGCCTCAATGAATTCATTGTATTTATCTGCAGAAGGAATAGATAGACTGTAAGAAGCATTGTTGTATCTCTGCCANTGCCATCAACACAGAAGTACAATCCATATACTAAGAAAGCGTTTCTTTATTAAAATAAAGCTGGATTGTATTTATTTTAATTTCCCATTCTCTGGCTGAACTTGCACACTGCTGCTTATACCCCGGCTCTTGCTGTAAAATCTTTTTTCAGTGAATGTCACTCCACTGATGTGAATGATCAGTGATGGCTCATGTTACCATTAATATAAATAATAATAATTATTAATAATAATAATAATATAAACCTTTATTTTTATTATTAATTCTACCAAATGACTGCGTTTCACTATGAGCTTTTCCATCTGCAGCCAACATAACGTTTCCTTAAATAGCAAGTATGTAACAGGAGTCTGGATAAATATAAGAACAAATTGCTGGATTTTCCTCTGGTCCCNATCAGTGTCTGGGGATCACACTCACTGTCAGTGAAGAGGGGCTCCGGCAGCTTTCGAAAAAAAGATTTGAGCAAACTGCTGACCACATTCAAGTCCTGCCAGCGCTGAAACCAGAAGGTAAGAAATGACAGAATTATACAAGGAGAACAGACTGCAGGGAAAAGGTGCAAGAAAGACAGATATATATATATATGTTATACTATGGACAACTGAGATTTCTATCTGCATTGATACATGTTGGTTGGAATCTGTAGCTCTCATTTAGACAGATGACAGCTCTTACATGATATATCTCAAACAAATATGAGATCAAGTTTAGATTTAGCCTAGATATAAAAATCAATTTATTACTTTTATGAGGACAATAAACAAGTATAGACAGATCAAGTCTTTCAATTGCATGTGATATCGTCGGACTGTGCGAGCTGCCTTACACAATACGGGTGGAGGGAAGAATTNAAGGGGGTTTGGCAAAGTCTTACCGCATTTCTGTACAGGACAGTTCCAGAAAAGTTACAGTAGGGTATTATGCTAAAACGCGCGGATGGCAATATATGTTTACAGAGGTTGACACAGGACGTATATGAATCTGGATCTGCTCCACCACATTTTAGAATCACATAAATAAAATGCACAAAGCAACCTGCCTGCTAAATCCTCACCTGGTCCTGTATGTTGGTTTCACTTAGGCCTTTGTTGAGATGATCCTGTAGACTGCTTACTACTGCATTGTTCCCAGGAACACGGTATATTCCCAGATACTCCAGACCCTTTTGCTCCACCAGCGAACAGCACAGCTCCACTATCAAAGGAACTCCCTGTGGGTGATAAAACATGATCCTCAGGCACAGCATGCATTCTGTCATTTAACAAAACGCACAGTAGATGGCGCCACTGGATAATCAGATATTTTATAAATTAATCCGCAATTAAAGGTCATTCATATTAGCTAAAAAACTAAGGCAAATAGAGTATAACACTCATGTTTATAATTATTATTATTATGAGAAAACAATGAAATGTTCTCAAGAAGAAAGCAATGTAAACATGTTGCAGGATATAATCATCACCTTGTTCTCTACTGCAGGTTGGCAATCCTCCAGTCTCACACCAAAGGCCCGCGGCGGACACTTCTTGTTCTTTTTCATAAGGTTGATACCCCAGGGGACTTTGGTAGAAGGCCCTTCCTCTGCTGGGAGAATAGAGGCACAACATAAAGTTTTGTCCAGTTCCCACATAGAGTGTACTACTGATNGCAAAAGTCATGCTCTGAATACATTGACTTTACCTTTTCCTGCAGCATCCAGCTTGGGTGATCGTGGGGCAGCCCATAAGAGATCTGATCGAATTCCTAAGCTACGTGACCCCTTAGGAGAGGTGTCAGGTTTGGGCACACTAACACTACAAGAGTAAACAGAAGGGACGTTANACAAACATGCAGGCGGCAGCAGGTGAAGGCCATTTCTGAAATACTGGTGAGCACCTTACCTAACTTTGCGATATTCATTAAGCTTCTTGTTAATTAAAGCATGGCTGGCAAAGCTGGGGTCCTGAATACAGAAAAGACATAAAAATACATATAATTAAGGACGAGAACACCATTCATACATGACATGTTATATCCAATACCGATAACAATCAAACTACCCCTGAATTATCCCCTGATTGACACTTGCACATGTCAACATCCAAAATGACATAACTATCAAATAAAGTCTATCAAATGACACTGGAGCAAGCACATAAATTGTATTCTGCTGCTGGCCATCAGCCTCATGTGTGACTAGATTTGACATGACAACTCAGATATAGTACGTAGACTGTCAAATATATTGATATATATATATATTAACTTTTCTCTCTCCCCACTGGTTCTTCAGCTTCTCTTTTATATGTTTTTACTATAGCTATTTAACCTCCCGCCATACATTACTTGGCAAACACGGAAAAGCCTCCTTACCTCCCCCTCAGTTCGGCTGTTTTCCCTGATAGCTTTGACCCAGCCCAACATGTCATCCCGATCCTCAGCCTGAAAGAGATATTCACAGAAGTCAGGAGTCGTCAGCCGGAAGACGTGCTTCTTCTTGGTCTCGCTGTAAGAGATGTCCACCAGGCTCCCGAGGATGCTGATTGGCTGCTCCTCCTCACCTGGCCCGGGCCCCTGTAACTCTGGACGTTCCTTGTGCAAGAAGAGGAGGTGTGGGCGCAGGATGGAGTACACGCGCTTCCATTGACGGATCCCGCCGCCAACCTTCTACATAGAAAACAGGAGAAAGGTGATTCCCACCATGACACAAAGCATGGGAATTCATGGCGTGAGGTGTATACGGAGCACATGACATCATTTTACTATCACTGTATTCGCTACGTCCTTGGTCGTCTCAGCCATACCTTGCCCTTGTTAGTGAGAATTTGCTTATACAGTAACCAGCCTTCCCTGCGCACATCACTGAACTCGGTGTCGGACAGTTCAGAAGCAGAGTGCCGCTTTGACCGGGCGTCCTCAGAAGCAACTAAACTATCCAAAGACTGTGGAAGAAAAAGACAAACATCACAACACCACACTACACAAACATACACAATGACACAGACTACTCCTGGACACAGCCCCATACTAATCAGAGAAAACCCCTTCTGTACTTATTTAACATAATTCAGAATACAAAATGCTAAACATGTCACATTTCATTTAAAATAACGTGCTGGTTCCTTACAATAGTATTTTACAGTAAGCTTGTATTAGAACAGCACTGCAGCCAGTGAGAGATGGGAAACCTGGGTATTTACAGAACAGAGTAGAAGATGAATATTGCCAAAAATGTAATGTTACTATTACTTTCATGTTATTTTATTCATAATCCCCTTAATAGCTGGCGTTTTTCTATTGCGGTTTATAGACATCATAACAGGAAATTGATTAAACTTGGATAAGTAAGGCTGACAGGAAATACATTAGAATGTAACTNGTTGCTTTTGTACATCTGTTCACTGGTTTTAAAGAAAGTACTTTGATCCAAGTCTGTAGTGGTTTCAACACAAGATACAGCAAGGATCACCAGGGCCGGCAANAGAAATCTTGGGGCCCCGGTACACNCAGATTNTTTGGGGCCCCCCTCAGTAGTGATAACACTAGTGACAGGGCTCCCTGAAGCTTGGGGCCCGTCACAGCTGTCCCCCTTGTCCCTCCCTGTCGCCGGCCCTGAGGATCACAGCTGAGCGATTTATATGGAGATGATGATTTATGTTCCATCAGGCCGTAAAAACCATTTCAAACGAGACCTACGTAAGCAGTTTAATAAAGATGTGAGAAAATGTTCAGTGATTCATGTCACATGAAAATTAGTTCAGCGATTCAATGAGTGTAACACTGACACAAATCTTACACAATCAGTGTTACAATATGACACTACTGTCAATTAACATTATTGCTGTGGTGTACATAGTACATATATATATATATATATATATATATATATATGTATATAATTTTTTTTTCATAACTTATTATTACCCTGTGGTGACCCTGGATCTGGGAATAACCCTGCTTTATCACGGGATTTTTCAGAGGATCTGTTCACACTGCACCTTGACCCAGTTCATCCAGGCTTGACCTGGGAGTAANGTGAGAAAATGTTCAGTGATTCATGTCACATGAAAATTAGTTCAGCGATTCAATGAGTGTAACACTGACACAAATCTTACACAATCAGTGTTACAATATGACACTACTGTCAATTAACATTATTGCTGTGGTGTACATAGTACATATATATATATATATATATATATATGTATATAATTTTTTTTTCATAACTTATTATTACCCTGTGGTGACCCTGGATCTGGGAATAACCCTGCTTTATCACGGGATTTTTCAGAGGATCTGTTCACACTGCACCTTGACCCAGTTCATCCAGGCTTGACCTGGGAGTAACCCCGGATTTTGGCCAGTGTGAATAGGTATTAGTGGAATTACTAGGACCACATAGCTAAGCAGTCAAAAGCCTTGTGCTTCCACTATTTATAAAATATCTTTTTAGAAAACATGAAAAAAATAGGAATACAGTATTTATGGAAACAGAGAAAGGATAGGAAAAAGAATTGTCAGCTATTGTGGTGTTAATACTAGATAATACTGCCTGCTACCCTAAATGGTCACTCATATCTACATTTGTTGCTATTTAAGAAAATGCTAAGCTTATTGCATGATATGACATAATAAACATATTCTCATATGAGCNCCAGGAACTCCATCTTGATTTTAAGGTTTGTTAAATGCAGAAGGAAGTAACAGCTGTACAAAATATGTAGCAATAGGCATCTCCCAGTATTATATAAACTTAGANGATCAGTAATTATATACACATAATGTACTGTCTCACCCCATCAGTGAAGAAGCTTCGCAGCATCCTCAGACTTGGCACCCGGCCCACAATTCTCCTGTGGGTAAAGGAAGGGACAATTATCTGATTAAATTTCTAGCAGAGACATTATGAGCTTTCACATTTATCTCTCCAGGGCTCCGGCATTNATAATCACCTTCCAGCCACCCCATCTAATGCTTACTCGGACCATTTGCCAGCTATCCATATATTATTGCCTCCAAAGACAACACTTAAACTAGTGATCTAATACTCATCTGTGCTGCTGTAACCTGCAGCTATGTGAAAATCATCTGCAGCAGCCTGTGACATGTCCCCTGCCCAGCAATATCGCCCTCGCTCTGCTACGCCGAGTCACACTGACCTCTGTATTCGCCCCTCGTCTCGGAAAGTGTTCAGCCCGTCATCACAAGACTTTGATCGTTCAGTGGTGATGGCCAGCAGATATGAAGAGCGCCGGCTAGACTTAATGCTGCCTGTGCAAGTAAAAGCAAATTATGTATAAAAAGACATTAACAAAGGAATAGAATGAGGTGGCGTAACACAGTTTCAGTTTTTACAAACCTAATACAAAACCTTGTCTATATAGCACTTGCTACACAGTGGAGGCNGCCATAATGAGAAAGGGGGTTAATCAATAGAGACCTATGACATCAACACTTCTTAGCACATTTGCAGCAGCATTTATATTTTTATTGATTCATAAATTGCATTATTGTTGTTCCTGAAGGAATAAATTATCAGATTATATATCTAGCAGACTGATTATGAGATTTTTACCTCTCCAGGGCAAATCATCAGAATTGGTACAGCATGAAAAAATGGCAGCCAGCACTGTGTGTACTATACAAACATGCACAATATGCATTCTAAAGCCTATTAAAATGACACCAATGATATAATACAATGAATTAATATCAGACAGAGGTGTGTTCCATTCACAACTACAGGCATTAATAATAGGACTAATTTCTGAATGAAGTGATCAATTCATTGGTCGAAGTAAAAATTTTGAAGTGGCCGTATGGCCTTGTAGAAGTGGCCGTATGGCCTTGTAGAAGTGGCCGTATGGCCTTGTAGAAGTGGCCGTATGGCCTTGTAGAAGTGGAGATATTGCCTTGTAGAAGTGGCCTTATGGCCGTGTAGAAGTGGCGATATTGCCTTGTAGAAGTGGCCGTATGGACATTTTAGATTTACTACCCCTTGCAAACCAGCATTGTTTTGCAGAGGTGCACATATGCTCCTTTTTTAACTGTGCTCCAATTTAATGAAGAGAAGCAACAATAAGGGCACCTCCAGCATTCTGTTTGAACTAACATAACATAAATAGTATCATTTTATTTCGTTTTTTTTTAAACTTTCATCTATGAAAAAATTCAAATAAATAATATAATAATCTAGCCACACATATAACACTCCATGACAGGACTTTACAATGTGAGAAGTAAACCAGCAACCATTTATAAATGCACTTCTGTACCATGGTTTTTGAGCTACTAAACATAGTGATAAAGCAGTTGGGGCATAAAAACCCTTCAACCCCCACAAACTAGAGAACCATATAAAAAAGTAACAAANAACAACCAGAGTAAGAACAATGACTTACTGCAATCCTGCGAGTAATGGCGACCGATGGAAAAGCTAAATGTTGGCGAGGAAGGACTATCTGAAATGACAGGGGCAGAGTTGATGGCACTGGAAACCACGCAGGATGCNGGTACATGTTTAGCTCGCAGGTCAATGCTCGGACTTGTAGGCTCATCTGTGAAAAAAGCATAAAATAAGGATGACAAAGACGGTCACACTAGANTTGGAACTTAGTAAAAGGATCAGTNTTCCNCAATGATCGGAAGATGCCCACATTTGTAAACAGAAAATGCACTAGTGACGCATTACCAGGATGGTTCTCTGGATCCTGATACCATCTCCAATGGCAGGGATGTAAGGGGTGGGATGTGGTAGGTAATAATACAGTAGAGCAGTGGTTCCCAAACAGTGTGCCGTGGCTCCCTGGGGTGCCACGACACTCTCATTGGGGTGCCACAAATAGTTTTTTCCGATGTGGTGCCATGTTGCTAGTGCACAATTGTACATCTTGTATAGGAGCAACACAAGATTTGATATCAACATGAAGTATTTATGTCTTTACCTAAATAGATATTACACTATTTTGACTCAAAAGCTTAAAAAAGAAAGATGAGAAATTATTGTGTCTTAGGGGTGCCTGGAAAAATTATGGAGAACCTAAGGGTGCCTCGACTGAAAAAGTTTGGGAACCACTGCAGTAGAGCACTGATGTGCACAATTCAGTATGGATAGTGGTGTAGTTTTAAGGTAGAGGACAGATCCATACAGTCGGATCTTAAATAATTGGATGGCCTATACGTCACATCTAGTAAGAGTCATGCTTAACAGTCAGTGGTATATTTATGATTTTGCCGAGGACATATAGGGCAGGGTCATCTTACCAATAAAGGGGATTGATGCTAGAGGCTCCTCAGAAAATGGTAATGGGGGTATCCTTTGCAGTGGTTGCTTGCTAGAGATCTCCTCACTGCCTGCAGGAGAAGGTGGGAAATCTTTTTCCTTGTCTTCATTTGAAAAGAGCACATTGACTTGTCGCACAGCAGCAGGGAGCTTGCGNCCACTTGGGGGCTTCTGCCTTAAGACCACCTCATCCCTTTTGTCTTCTGTGGCACTGCTGTCATCAGTGGAGCTTTGGCTTACACTTTTCTCCCTCCTCTCTGGTGGGGAAGGGGGAGAACCTGGATACTGCGCTGTCCTAAAACTTGGAAGACCACTAAATCCAGTCTCCCTGAAGGAAAAAGCATGGAGCAGCTCAGTCCGGCGCTGAAACGAGGGACTATAACTCCGATACCCTATGTACCCCGAGTCCCCAGAACTAGAGTGTTGCGTTGAAGGTTTAGCGGCTTCTCTTGGAATAGATGCTACAGTCTGACTTGGAGGAGGACAAGACACTATTTTAGTTGTCTGAGGTGGCTTGTCTGAAGACCAAATACAGCGTTCATAAGGAGGAGAAATCAAAGCACTTAACTCCAGTTTCTCCATGGACCTTCCATAACTGGACAAGAAATTGTCTGACTGTGCCCGATGCCCCCAAGAATCATTAACAGGAGGATAGTGGAGGGTATCCTGCGAAACACTATGAGGCCAATTACTTTGATGAGCTATTTCTCCTAGCCGGTCTTGGGAGGCACTGCGTCTTCTTGGGGGTAGGGCTGAGCCCCTCCTGCGTGGTGTCTGCTGGGACATCCAGCTGCACAGTGCCTGGTGTCGCTCCCACTGACTCACCCAGCGGGAGCCAGTTGGCTGTTCCCAAGGATCTAGGGGAACTTTATTTGGCGGCTCTGGCTGATGGCGAGAAGTCCAACGATATGTGGAACTACATGGAGGTCCTGGACCCCTGAATCTGTCAGACACAGCTGGTGATCCCACGTAAGGTCTGGGTGGAGGGAGAGGATTAGCCACCGGTCGTGAATACTTGTCACGGTAAGCAGGACTGCTCCTTGGTACATCGCCGTGCAAGGGACTCCTGACTGAAGGAAAGTCCTCACAACCAGACCGAGGGAATGCAGATCCCGATGGATACCCAGGAGGAGTTTCAGCTGGCTGACTCCGCCATGGATAACAGACAGGAGGCGGCTCGGGGATGCTATGCGCTCCACCCCGGTAGGGCTCATTCCCTTTCAGGTAAGCATCTTGAGAATAGGCCTGTGTGATAAGGAATACAAAATGTAAGATGGCAAAACAGCNATTCCTGAAAGTGCATATGCATTCTCTATGCTTCTGAATCTAACCCTTAACCCTGGGCCCGAAATCTAAACATACAGGTCCAGTATACTTGTATTCTAAATATAGGTTATAAAATATGATTACAAGTTAATGAAAGTGCCTTCAGGCAGTGTGTCCAGACTTCATTCTTCGATTAGAAGTAATATTCTTATCAGTTGATGNAATAAGAGTGAGAGAAGCTATTAGAAATGGATTGCGTATAGCAGTAGGTTACAGTATATTTGGAATGTTTGTACTCACCAGCTGTAATATATCCTCATCTCGNGGCATAATGGAGAGTTCCAGCACATCATCACTGCAAGAGCCAGGGAGTGGTGGAAAAAGGAAGGCATATGTGAGAAATGTCATTTACGCCGTATCTCACAAACAACCCTTGTGCTTTTTCTTTTCTAAATTGTGTTTATTTAAATATTTTCTTACATATAACACAAAACACCACCATAACCCCCATCTTTCATGGTTCAAAGTTTCATTAACTAAGCCCACACAAATATGAATGGAAGGAGGATCGGGGAGCCATCCAGGTCCTGGCCACCAGCAACAGGGTAAGCGGACAAATATATTTATAAAGATGGGCAGAAACCCCCTCCTCCAAGTCAATACCAAAAAGGAAAGGTCAGTGGTAGATGCANTGCTGACCCAAACACCATAACCCACTTGTGTTTGTGACTTCTCAGTCTGATATTACAAATTCCNGTGCCCCGCATCTCACCTGTTTTGTATCAGAGCAATAACCTGCGAGTAAGTCTTCCCGATGATGCTTTCTCCATTAACCTTTACAAGACGATCACCTNCCCAGGAAAACAGACAACAACCAGTCAGTATCTGTCGCAATATTTGTTATCTATATGAAATATATTCATTCATAAAATGATGGGATGGTGCCAGGGTTATGGGTACATATTGCGAGCTCACTTCCCACTTCAGTGTATACTGGTCTCCATGCATGTGGGTGCATGCACTAAGGTCTGAATACGGTAAAATGGTCTATTTATATTTGGATCTATAGGTGGGTAGGTCTGTGTCACTACTTGCTTTCAGTATTAATTGTTATAGTAATATTAATAGGACTTTACACACAAGAATTACATTGTTATATTCATTCCAAAATGATTCGTGCGCCCATAGTGTAAAATAAGGAAAAGAGGATTGGAACAAGGTATCTTCTCCATCAGGGCACACAGCTCCATTATGCCCCATTGTATTCCTAATATCCAATCTTTTGTCACCTGTGCAGAGTCCAGCCTGCTGTGCGGGGCCACCCTCTTTCACATGCTTCACAAAAATAGTGTCCATTGGTTCCATGCGGCTGGATGTGGAGGGATACTCTGAAATTTAAATAGAATAGGCTGTAGAATGAGAGGGGTTAAGTGGTCTAACAATAGGCTGACCAATATTTACTTTATCTACCAGAACAAGATCTGCCATGCTGTCACACAATTAGCATGGTGTACAGTTATATTCCTTTCATAGCTGCAATCCTACAGCAGACACAACATCCATGCACACACACGTGTCCAGTTTTACAGCGATCTGCATCTGCTGAAAGGATCCTCACCAGACCTGCATGATCTTAGGGTCAGGAGAACTGGATAGAGGTTGTGAGTGGAGTGGAAATTTCTTGGGTCATTAGCAGAAAAGCGATCTGCTTTTTAGCAGGTTTAAAAATCATTTCAGCAAACCAAATATTTGCAGCAGTCACATGAATTTCAGTTTTGGGCCAACAGAAGGGTGGAATTGGATAAGTATATACGCAGCTTAACAAAAAGACATGACACTAGGACAGATGAGCCCTGCAGAGGTATCGCTATTGAACTGAAGAGCAACAGAATCTCTCATATAGGTTGATTGGACAAATTGTATATAAGATAAGTAATATAATACTATATATAATAATTTAACATACCTGAACTGCCATTTTCTTCCTGCAGAAAAACAGAGAATGCAGTGAATACTCACATAATAGACTTATCACAAGCCGTGCAGTCCTGTAACAAGAAACTATTCACATCGCAGAACACACATCACAAATGCCCCAGGAGGAAAACATATGCTAGATTATCTTATTCCACATGTTCCCTTTCAAGTTCTTATCTACCATAAAATATCATTTGAACATTAAGGTAAAGGCCGCATCAAATAACCATTCCAGGGGGGGAATACTGCGACCTTGTAGCTGCATATTTTATCTTGCTTGATATATATCCATAAGAGATACATGTATATAACCTGGATATAGCACTGTCCACTTATGCTACGTACAAATTACATGCCCGCAAATCACCTGTGTTTTCTAACCCCGGAGACTTGTGGGCACAAGGACTGGTTGTCCAATCACATTGCAAAGTGTGGACCTGAGGCTACCAGAGTCAACACTGTGCATAGGCAGCGCAGGACCTGGCCTTTACCGGAACCTGGGTAGAGAGCCGGGGNTACCATTCAGACTGCATGGGAAAAGCCTGGACTATCATGAAGCCCAGCGTTTTCATGAAAGCCCTGGCTATTTCCATGCAGTCTGAACGGGGTTTTACTGTCCTTCCACTGCCTTTTCTGTAACATTCTCTAAAATACATGCAAGTGTGTGTGTGTGTTATGGAATGTTATGTCTGAATGCGGCCCTTAGTTATAAGCACTATAGTGACAGGTGGCATCTTTCTTTTCGGCACTATGTGAATAATGACAATATGGCTCCTCCTATTCATGGATGTAAGGAATCCACAAGCTTAAGGAAGGAAATTCCAGAATGAAAGGGAGGAAGCAGATTGAGAAAAGTAAGAAATAGCCATTATAATATTTAGGCTATAACATCATCAAACCTATTTAAAAAGAACCAAAGCTGCATTCACACCGGAGCAGAGTACACTGGAGACTATATGAAAGTCCCAGGTTTGGGAGACAAGCAGTTACATAATATAATATAATATATTACCTGGCGGGAAACATGCACTGCAGACTCCGGTGGATACACAATGAAATGGCGCAGAGTGAACCCGAACCCTTGCCGAGTTTTCCTGATGATCAATGTCCTGGGTCCGACCCATGTAAAGGGCTCGTCGGGGGGTGGGGAATTATTGAGGCAACCCCCATCTCTTGGAGCTAAGGGGGTCTGCAAGGGAAGATAATATATAGTTTATAAAAACATCAATAAGAAACAAAGACACATAAAAGGATGTGCAAACGAGTGGAATACAAATGAATGTCTTAGCTGTCAGGAACCTTTAAGACGTCTTACAGTATGAGACTTGCTCTAGTCCTTTTGGGTTGCAGATTCACTACACAGTGACTTTACATTTGTTCATACCTGGGAATATCAGCACAATGGCATGAGAGCCATCATATACTTGATGAATGGGGTGTGCAGAGCTGTACAAGCTGAAATGCATGATGGGCATTAACGGCAATAATTCAGCATCAAACCCAAACTTATAAATGGGTCAGTTTTGGTGATTATTAAACATATGAATCTCACCAAGTATAGTTCACATGAGATGTACAGTGACACATTCTACATGACATGTACATGACAGTGCAATGTAGGAGAATAACATAAGGGGATAACNGTGATCCAGATTGAATTGTGTGCAATGTCATAGACAGGACTTCACCCACACATGAATGTGTGTGAATGAAATATCTGAAATATCTGATCAGCTTCAGTTTTATATTTTCTAGGGATTACTTAGTCTTTTATGAAGCCATTTACCTTCGTCTAGTGGACATATCATTGGGATGACGACATGTTTGGGGAGCTGGGGCTGTGACAGACGGAGACATCCTGGAAATGAGTCAATTGCACATACAGCTGATCTATATGGGAGGGGGCAATGAAAGAGAGGGCCCCAAGGACACAGCTGCGAACAATGCCCGACTGGCACAGACAGCCTTACAGACAATCAGGGAGTAAGGGGGGGGGGCCGCCCGGCCCCAGGCAATGCCCGGCC
>JABWIB010001464.1:54806-69097 GCA_016617825.1 Platyplectrum ornatum | reverse complement strand
AAGTATTCTCCCTGCATGCAAATACTGACATTAATTTTACCTCCCCTGCAATTCAACATGGTTTTACCCATGAGAATGTAAGTCATGAGTGTAAGTCATGAGAGTGAAAAGCTGAATCCAGCCCTTAGTTTGCTACAGATGTGACACTTTATAACGTTTCTAAAACACAGCCTTGTTGCATTTTGGGAAATGTGTCAAGAGGCTGCACTAATGCTTTGCATCCACAGGTTGACCTGCCATTGAAAATGGTTATCTTCTCCATTGATACGCCACCTAGCTGTTACTGTTGTAACTGCAAGGCGCAAAAGTGTATTAGCATGTTTTGGGGGTGAATCCAGCACCATGGCAGTATATTATAACCGGTATAGAGTGTAACATCTGTATGTTAGCTGTTATTGCTGATGCATTCAAACTCTGGAGCAGCTGCTTAGAGTTTGAATAGTGAAAATCTCAAATAACCTCTATATTGAGTAAAGTAGGCAATTCCATATTTTATGCTATATAGTAGAGCATCCAGAAATTTATTTTCTTGACATTAAAAGGAAACAAATAATAACCATTCCACCCCCTGCAGAGGAAAACACAAGGTAAAATAAAAATGCAAAAAAAAGTATTTTTTAAGATTATTAAATAATGGATCAGCGTGTCGCTAATGTAAAATTTTTACAATCTTCTCGCTGTGTGATTCATAAAGTCTAATGAGAATAAATTCATTAAATTAATCCAGATAATTAGCAAACGTAGTGCTTGCTCCTCCGATGTCTATCCTGTGACACAATCTTGGCATCTGATTTCAGCTGTGAACGCAGGGACTGTGTCCAAAATCTTCTTCAGTAGAGGAGCAAATTCATCTTAATTAGTTCTTCATTTAAATTAAATCCTATCCTGCATGTCTTAGCAAAGAGGCACTTGAAATAATAGTTCTGGTTTCAGGTATGGGACGTCAATCGTATCTACTTTAGTTCTTTAATGGGAAATAATGTATTTTTTATTCTACACTTTATAAATAAGAGGAAATAATGGTTATTTTAAATGATTTTTATACATTTATTTTATATACCTTTTTATGCTTATAATGTTTTTGTTTATTGTTGAAAATAAACTGAAATGTAAAAACAAGAATATGCCATGGGAATAGAAACTACATTATATATACGGCACCAGAAAGTATGAGAAGGATAGGTAAAGAGAGTGGATGAAGACAGGGATAGCGAGAGCTCTAGGACATTACACCAGTCTAGTAGGTGATGAAGAACAGAATAGCTAGGTGACGTAATGCAGTAGGGAGTTACATGGAGGCTGATTGACAAAGACTTTTAGTCTGAGGGGCACACAGGCGTGCATGTACACACACCTACTACTTTTTATTAAGTAAGAAGAAAAAAGAAAAAATAATCTCAATTGGAAATTTTACCCTTCCTGCAGTCCTGCAATATCCCCCCCCCCCCACAAGCCTCTATGCAGCGAATGGCTGTCAGGAATGGTGGTTAGCTCTAGCCATTCACCAATTAGGCTGCAGACAACCATTAATTGACTGGTTGCCAGGTTCACACTTCTGCCCAATTGCTCTGGTTGTGTATAATCCTCAATCAGAGCAACCAAGATCTTTGCTTGCATCTCAGCATGTAACACTATACACAGAACCAGTGGCCCCAAAAGAGCTCCAGGAGCAATGCTCCCGTGGCCCCCAACCCTGCCCTCCCCTGCTGATCAGTCTGTAAAGAGCAAGTGTGTAAGTGGGTTGATCGCAAGGATGTTTGGGGAGAAGGTAGGACTAAGAAGTCAAGATAAACATGATGGGATGGTAGTCTTGAAAGACATATTAAATAATCGTAGAATTAAGGAACTCAGCCTCTATATTACATGGTGATCTTCTATAATGTTATGTAAAAATTGATTTTAGATTCTTCAGGGAAAGGGGTCTAGAACCTCTTGCGCACTTGAATGACTGCTTTGAAAGTGTTATTAAGGTTATTCATTTTGTTTTGCATTGGGACACAAGTTGGAAGGCACTACCAACATGGGCCACACATAAGCAAGATGGTTGGTTGAAGCATCTGCACGATTGGCGGAGAACCTAATACTGTGGTTAAGGTACTTACAGAGCTAACTTGCATAACATTATATATGATTGATTAAGTGTGTTTATATGTGTTTATATGTGTGTTTCTTTTATGAAAGTCATGATTCCATACAAATCAAAATATTGGCTCATCGAGCAGAATATGGTATTAAGATATGGAAGATATGGAATATTAAGTGCCTAGGGTAAGGATGGTCAACCTTCACTGCTCTGGGTGTTGTGAAACTACAACTCTCGGCTTGTGCCAAAGACATCAGCATTCCAGACTCCTGATAGGACTTGTGCCAAACACATCAGCATTCCTGACTCCTGATAAGACTTGTGCCAACATTTTGACCATCGGGTTGGCCTTGGATATGGTGGAAAACAGCATAGGTCATTGAAAATCATAAAAGGCCTTAAGGCTGAAGGTGGAAGACCAGAGAGGGACTTGTGGGATTGTGTGATAAGGGGAAATGTTTTTATTAGACTTATGTTGTTGTTTATGTATTTGAATGGCTTTAAAAGTTCAAACCAATTAGATAATTTGAAGACTGGCAAAATATGCAATTGTCCTGATATAACACTCCCATCCCACTGTCCACTAGTCATTAATTGAGGCTATCTTTCTGCCTATGTGTGTGATCAGTTTTACACAATGTACTATGTCTTACTCATTTTTCAGGCTTCATTCATTCAGGTTACAGTTACAGTTAATTTTTGCTACTAGATTACTACTCCAAGGGGGAAATTCACTAAAGGTTGAGTTTTGTGGTGAGAATTTCTCGCTGTGACTCGCCTGTTTTTTGTGGCGTGTTTTTGGGGTGAGTTTAAGTATTCAGTATTGGGGGTATATTTACTAAGCCGCGAGTTTGCAGTGAGATTGGAAAGTGGAGATGTTGCCCATGGCAACCAATCAGATTCAAGCTTTCATTTTAATTTTACACACTGGAGAATGTGAACTCGAATCTGATTGGTTGCCATGGGCAACATCTCCACTTTCCAAACTCACTGCAAACTCGCTGCTTAGTAAATATACCCCTTGGTTGGGTTTGGTTGGCGTGTTTTTCTCACATGCAAGTTGTGGCAAGTTTTCTGGTAAATTTTTGTGTGAGTTTTAGGGTTTAATTTTTTTTTTACATTACATAGAGTTTTGAATTCTCACCCTGGTGAGTTTGTGTTCTCACCCTGGTGAGTTTGTGTTCTCACCCTGGCAAGTTTGTGTTCTCACCCTGGCGAGTTGCCTTTGAGCAAAGATTAGTTATTTGATTAATTGCATATTGCTATAATGAATACCAAGAATGGTACAGTTGTATGTGTCACACATGACACACATTTGTGACAAAATCAAAGTTGTTAATTTAATTATATAATAAAAAACATTTTGTAGGAAAACTGTCTGTAACATTTAACAAAACAAAAAACACATAAAGATCACTGTTACAAAACGATCCAGTTTTAATGATACATTCAGACCATAATTATGTTTGCCATAATCAGTTTAGTACAATATTATGTTTGCGAATAAACGTGTAGAACATGTTTTTGAGTTTAAAATGTTAAAAAACACAAACACCAAAGCTCGCCATGGGGCGTTTGCATGCGGGTGTTTTGGGTGAGTTTAAAACAAGCGAGATTTGTTGATCATGACCAATACTAAATACTCAACTCAAAACCTAAAACCAAAACTCACCATAAAACTTGACCTTCAGCGAATTTCCCCCCAAGTGACTTCCACTAACCTAAATGAAAAACTATAAATCTCCATTCAGTACTGTTAACTTCAACAGTACGTTTCCATACCGCCACTTCTAAATGTACATACTGTACCTCGCTATTCAAATTTCCATTGCGACCTCCGTGTAGATGCAATAGTTTTATCTGTGTTAGATTATTCATGACACTGGTCGAAGTAGAAATTTAGAAGTGGCAGTATGAACATTTAGAAGAAGCCCAAAATCTAAATAATTAAAAATCTTTACTTAGCTAGATTTCAATCTGTATGGATTCCCAACTTCCCAAATATATTTATAAAGCTGCAAAGTTACTTCCACTTGTCTTAAAAAACAGGAACAAGAGAAATAAATTGTCTGATACATGATCCATATTCCTATGAATACAACTGCTTATTATTAGTTTTTGTGTGTGTGTGTGTGTGTGTGTATGTGTGTTTTTTAATACCAGGATAGTAGTGATCTACCGCTACTATATTCTCTCAAAACATTCAAATGAGTTTTTAAATGCTGCAATCCATTGAAATATGCTGAAATCTATAGAAGTCACAGCCTATGCGCATATGGTTCCGACCTATATTGTTGGGATGTTGCCAATAGCAACCAATCAGATTCAAGCTCTCAGTTTTATTTTATGACAACATCCCCACTTTTTCAATTCTGCAGGTTGGTAAATATATTATAGTAAATATAGAAAAAAGTCACTGGTTCCTGGAGAGATTACATTTACAGACATAATGTAGAGAAGGCAATACAATGTTAGGAAGAAAATATGTTTTAAGAACCTGTAGCAATAAAACATGCAGGAGAATACTGGTGCTTCAAAAGAAAGTCATTGCGGTTCAACAAAACATTATACAAGAGCATTAATCTGACAGCCAGAGTGCATCACAGCAGCGGAAGCACTGACACTCACCTGAGGTTATGACAAATAATCACTTATATGTTGGTTTAATCAATTCATTAATTAAGGGCTGATAGAGCTGCCAGACCTTCTCAAATATCATGGGGAACGATGATTTCACTGTGAAATGACTAGGAACATTTTTATATTTCCTTGTTCCTGTTTGACTGCGGCTGTACTGATGACATTTAAAACAGAACGTGAATCGTATTACTCAGACCCCAATTCTAGCACAGAATGCAACATCGCCATAAATGTGACACTTATCTAAAGACAAACACATTATAAATAAGAAGTCAACATGTTTTAATAGGGTCGCAACCAGGGATGGAAGTGAGGTTGTATGCGGGGTATGCCATACTGTCAGTTCTGCCACACATTCAATTGAAAAACTATAAATCTTCATTCACTTCTATTATTTTATAGGTTTCCATGGCATAACTTCTAAATGTCCATACCGCCATGACTAAATTTCCACTTCGACCACTGGTTGTAATCAATAACACTACTGGTTACAACAGGGAATGCAACTGCTATGGACCTTATGGCCTATCTACTTTGCATCCAAGGTCATCTCATTTGCGAAAGGGTATCAGATTAGGACAGCATTTGGCACTGGATACGAGTGTTCAGCACTTTTTATAATTACAAGCCATTGTGAGATCTATTCAAAAGGAATCCTTGCTATGGGGCTGAATAGATCTGTTTCTACCCTTGATCAGCGCCAGCTATGTGGTCCCCTAAATGAGAAATGTCCCACCATTGCTTATAATATAGTGAAAGCCCACTCTCCCCACATGATACATTAAATACCTATACCGTTTTTCTTTACTACCCAATTAAATGTGTCAACGTTTTGTAACAGGGGCTCAGTTTTGTTACCCACCCCCACCTGTCCTATCTCTCCATCCACTCTGGACCCTTCCAACTCACCAGGAGCACAGCCTCGTTCCCTTAAGGAGCTATACAATAAGAAGCAAAACTATGGCAGTACAATGTTTTTTTTTTGTTTGTTTTTCTTCCAAAACTGTTTATTGGGATTTTTCATAAAAGGAGAACAAGAATACAGATCCAAAACATTGCTAATATCCAACAAAGATAAGATACAGTGACATTGCAAATTCGTACAATGAGACTAGAGCAAGATACAAACACCAATACTGTCAGCTGGTAGTTAAGAGTAACAGCAATAACAGATCCGCAGGGTATGGGCAGGACAAGGTGAAAGAAGGGTAAGTGGGGAGGAGTGACTAGCAAGGGTTTGGAGAGGGGACAAGGGGCAAGAATAGGGGAAGGAGGAGTAAAAAAGTGGGAAGGAAAAACGGGGAATGGCAGGAATAGTGAGGAGGGGGTGGATAAGAAAGGAGTGAAAAGAGTCCGTTTGGCCCAAGGAGAAATAGGTAGAAGCATAGTGTCACAGTGCCCGGTGACCAAGTCGGTGGAGACCCTAACAAAGAGGGAAGACCTCATCCAGTCAAGAGTCTGGAAGTCAGACAGCCACAGTATGTCCCAGGCCCTGCGGGTAGAGCAGAAGGAACCTAGGTGTAGATTCAAAAAGCTTTAAAATGTGAGAGCGCTGTGAGAGAGTAATCAATAAATAGACCCCATTTCATATAAAAACGACCAACGCCCCTCTCAATATCAGGCAACAAGGCCCTCTGTTCCATATATCAGCATTGAGGTAACATGTCTAATTAGCATATTTTAAAAGTATGCAGAGCAGCTGTGTGTTAACATGTGTGTTAATAAATATAAATAAGTGCACAGTGACTTTCTGGACACCGTGTAGTATCTCATATTCAGGTTATTCTTGTTATATATTTTAAAAACAAATGTTTTTTTAACAGTTTTGTTAACTATATTCATTTTAATGAACCTGAGAATGTAACTTTGACATGCCCCATAGTCTATGATAATTGAGTTGGGCTCATTCCTGTAAGTAGCACCCCAGTAGTCCACCTCTTCCCTCCCCTGTGATGCCCCTTTAAATGAAGGCAGTCAAGGCAAGTTATATTTGCATCTCAATAACAGCAGTTGCGTGTGCTTCTGATCTGGGTGTGTGCAGTACTAAGATTCCCAGAGATGTATACTGGACGATCACGTTGCTTAATATGAACTATTTTCATGGAATTCTTATGGTATAGTTTTTCATCAGTTTAAAAATATGAGGTTGTTATAGATGAAATCCTGGACGAATTTGTAGATCAAAAAAGAAATGATTACACTGACATACAATCAAATCATTTCATTATGCTGTCCAATTTATATCATTCCTCAGAGGACAGGTGGATGTGCTATTCACTGCGATAGGGATTTAGGACAATGGGAAATGATATACAAAGGCCATTCATGCTTTTATGCTGTTTGTGCTATCAATAGAAAATGAATTTGCTTTTCTGGTGTTTGTATATTTTATGTGTCCTTGTGCTAGGACTGGCTATACAAAGTATATCATTTGCCAGATAGAACTGTCTATTTCAATATTATTGATAGATAAATAATTAGCAGATAGATCACACAATATACAATCACCTCACTGAAAAGCAGGAGGGAACAAAAAAGCACACTACAAATGTATATGACTGAAAGTTATAAAGACTAGTCAAGACCTTTAGTCATGTTCCCTGCATTGCCATGCATGGTAAATGATGTAATATAGACTACTCAGGTCAAAGTGTTAGTGCACAGGAGGTTATTTCCATTTCCAGACCCAGTACAAAACAAAGTTTTATTCAACATAGTTAAGAACTAGATTCATGTCTCCAGCATTCTTCACAAAACCAAAATCTCATGTCTCCAACATTCTTTACAAAACCAGGATCTCATGTCTCCAGCATTCATCACAAAACCAAAATCTCATGTCTCCAGCATTCTTCACAAAACCAAAATCTCATGTCTCCANCATTCTTNACAAAACCANNATCTCATGTCTCCANCATTCNTNACAAAACCANNATCTCATGTCTCCAGCATTCNTCACAAAACCAAAATCTCATGTCTCCANCATTCTTNACAAAACCANNATCTCATGTCTCCANCATTCNTNACAAAACCANNATCTCATGTCTCCAGCATTCNTCACAAAACCAAAATCTCATGTCTCCAGCATTCTTCACAAAACCAAAATCTCATGTCTCCAGCATTCTTCACAAGACCAAAATCTCATGTCTCCAACATACTTCACAAAACTAGGAACTCATGTCTCCAGCATTCTTCACAACACCAGGATCTTATGTCTCCAGCATTCTTCACAAAACCAGGATCTTATGTCTCCAGCATTCTTCACAAAACCAGGATCTCATGTCTACAGCATTCTTCACAAAACCAGGATCTTATGTCTCCAGCATTCTTCACAAAACCAGGATCTCATGTCTACAGCATTCTTTAAGGTAAAAAGAATTGTTTGGACCAAAATCTGCAGATGACAGGAATGCTAGTTTAGCTATCTGCTATTTTAGAGTGTGCAAAAGCACACAAAAAACTTTTAACCATTACAACAGTGCATCTGGTGCTTATATTCATCACAGTCAATCCCCTGTAATGTGTGAACTACTCCTGGGAGAACAGCTACCTTCCATTATGTAACTCATGCTCTGCATCATTAAGCCAGTTCCACGCTGATTCACAGCTCTTGAGCAATAGGGACGGAACATGATCAACTAATAAGCCGTGTGATGCTTCTCATAGGGGAAAAACAAAATGTTTGAACGTATGCATATAAAATGACTTGAGTATTTTTTAGTATTTTTATTACTGCACTAATGCACACTCAGGGCTGACCTAAACACAAAAGCCAATGCATCTTACTTTCTGTAATGTTTCCATCTACATGCAACTGAATGGCACTACATAGTTTTGTATAGGGGAAACATTTTGTGTATGTATTTTGTGAACAACATAGAAAAATATATTCACAAATCGAGTTCTATATAAATGTTTTTTTTCTAAACCAGCAAATAGCACAGCATAATCAATATTCATCATAACTTTAGCATTGCTTCCTGAAACTTAAATGCTACCACTATGGTTTAGTTATGTTTGTGGGAGTATTAGCTGTTTCCTATACCTAGAAATGTTCTATGCCTGGTGAAAATTTTTTGCCATACACACTCTGTACTGTGGGTATAGATTGTACTGTGTGAGCACAACCATATGTCCCTCCACCCATAACCTTAATGTTATGCTCCTTTGTACTGGTTTTGTGCACAGTTACGGAACATCATCGGACACCAGCGACCAATATAAGGCAGGGGTCAACAGGGACATCACTTAGTAGCTGTTATAAATGAAATGTCTCTCTACTCTGTGTCAACACAATTGTTCAGGAATATTTTCATACCATTTTGTCAGGCATACAAACTTTGGGCCTTTGCCACACATTGATCCAAATTGTCATATAGCACCAGATCCAGATTGCAGAATAGAGAGCGTATGCACACTCCATTCTGCGATTGCTATGTAGATTGCGCACAAGTGGCGTGTGTCTACAAAAAGTATGGGGAGGGGACAGGGAGAGTGATGTAAATAGCCCAGAAAGCCCAGACTTCAGCTCTTACGTATCATCCAAACTTCCATATTCCGCCTTGCTTCTAAGCAAAAGCAGTGCAGACAGGGGCAGGCTGGCGCAGGTGCCAGGGTGCCAAATGGCACCCGGGCTGGCCGCACCATTGGTGGTTCAGGGCCGCGCATGCCGTTCTACTGATCGGCATGTGCGGCCTTTATAAACTAAACCCAGCCCTGTTCATTGTTCAGGGCTGCCGCACATGGCGATCTACTGATATCCATGTGCGGCCTTCATATACTAAACACGGCAGCCCAGTCATTGGTGGTTCAGCGGGCTGCTGGCCGCTTCTGCTTCCGGCCGGGGTCTCCGGTGTTAGCGAGACCCGACAGCCGGAAGTAACGGCAGAAGCGCTCGTTCTGAACACGCGCCTCTGCCGTCATTTCCGGGTGCCGGGTCTCACTGACTCAGGAAACCCCGACAGCAGAAGCGACCAGCAGCCCGCTGAACCACCAATGACTGGGCTGCCGTGTTTAGTATATGAAGGCCGCACATGGCGATCATAAAAAACAGATTCAAGCTCACGTTCTCCAGTATGTGAAATGAAACTGAGAGCTTGAATCTGATTGGTTACATCCTCACTTTTCAAGCTCCCTGCAATCTCCCTGCTTAGTAAATTTAGGCCCATGTGTTTGTCCAAAGGGGAAAGAACATAAACAAGTTTTCCCCACAATCAGAATGAGGGCCACACAATGTGTGTTTAATTCCTTTATCACCAATGTAACTGCATAAATATCTTTAACAAGATACAATCAGTGTGTACCCGACTTAAGAATCAGTCAACAAACTCTATTTGGCAATTAGATATTTCTAACATTGCTTAGATGAACGCAAATGTCTGAATGAAAACCATTGGGGGGGCAGGGGAGCATTGATGAGAGCTTAAATTGCCTGTAGAAAAAGCCACGTACATCAGTTCCCCTCCATCCTGTGTGTCTCAATTTAACCATTGATATCAGATTTTCTCATATTGGTGAAGCAAAAACACATAACAACAATTGCTCTGAGGTCAACTGTTGTCAGACACTCGACTAGTGAAAAGTGCAGTGAGAGAATATTTTCCCTCAGTAATATATATCAAAGAAAAACTGGGACAGTGTAAGCAAAAGTGCTGGCTAAGTAAGATACCATATTAACAATACAATGTTTTACATTGACATATGTGGAACAGTCACTAGATTTTAAAACTGTCCCCATTTTACCATTAAAATATGATTGCAAGTAAGTGACATAAATACATTGTGCTGGATATGCTGTATTACTGTATATAAGCAGCAACATGTATATCGTTTCTATACAGTTTTCAATTAAATTGAATATAAAACATATATTTTTACCAAGTTAAGTGACACCCAAACTCGTATTGTGATGCTACCGGATCTCTAACATACTATTCCGATATCATGGCATTTCATTTATAGGTATGACATCTGGGGGCTATCTTATGTTTCTGACCTAAGGGCATAGATGTATGAAGGTGATGAATGGGAGCTCCATCTATTTGTAGGCTCAGCACAAAATGTCATAGCTCTTATATCTAGATGGGTCATAGGACTCTATTTACTAAAAACAAATATCATCATTACTTACCTAATCCAGTCTTGCTTGACCTCACAACGAGCTTAACACTCACCTATCCTGTGATGTCCCGTGATGATCTGTGATCTTCTCAGTGAGTCCAAGTTACATTGGAACCAAATCAGGGTTTGGTTTGAAATTGAAAACTATAAGATTTCCATTGACTCCATTGCATTCTGTGTTTCCATACCACCACTTTTAAATTTCCGCTTTGAACACTGATCCAAATGCAAAGTATTTGCAATTAAGAACTTAGAAATTTATCAATGTTTATGAAAAATAGCATTGCACATACGCGAAAATTCAGTTGCATAACGTTAGTTGGTCTAATTTTCTTTTGCTACGAGACACTACACCATATCCTGACTGGAAGGAGGGTAGGGGAGCAGACTTTTTTTATTTGTAAAACAGGCCAGGCAATGCACCATATCTAGGTGTACATTTGCTCTGGGAATGCTCATAAAAATTTGCATAGAGGAACGGTGGCACTGCTTTGGCTTTGCCGGATGGATGTATAAAGTTAGGGAATGAACAATTAGGACAATAACACAAAAATAAACCCAATCCGTAAAAATACAGGCTACATGATAAGTTTGTATTTTACAAAGCGATACTAGGGAATTGTTCTATCCCTAGGTTTTAGATTGTACATGACCAGACAAATTCAGTAACATCTCTTATATACAAATCTGTTATATATTGAGCACATGGACAATAACGAGCAAGAATTTAGAGAAAAGTGGAATAAAATGAAATGGAGGCCCAGACTCTCAATGTTGGATCTGATATTGAGAAAATTGTAGATCATGGAGAGTAGAGGAAATGTCACAGACATTGCAAATTAAGAATATATGTGATCTCCTGTTGAAGTAGAAGAAACTGTGAAAGATAACAAGAAAGAACAAGAAGAAAGATGCAAAAATACAAGTGTAAATTCAAAACATCAAGAAGAAGAAGTAAGAAGCTAAAATAGTCTTGTTTGAGTGTGAGAAACGAATAGGAAATGTATTTTGTTTTCATGTGTAGAGATAGTCCAATAAAATTGATTTACCAACAATTAGATATAATGATTTATTGTTATTTTTGGTCTAATGACCTATAACAGGATAGATATTTAGATTACCTTTTAACTATTATTTAGGCCTGGGATATAATACTGGCGTCTCACCTATAATAATGTTTCTAACAGTAGTTAGAACAGTGGAGATTTTGTGGTGGTGGTTTGGGTATCAAGCAGAGTTGATGACTATCCCAGAATTTTCAGGAGACTTCTGAATTTTGGGCCCAGATTCAACAGAGTCGACCTAGACTGAGACAGTGATTTTATTGTAAATCACTGCCTCTAGCTCTAAGCGTTACTGAAAATGAGAGGAACATCATTAAATAATAGATAATACAGGAAGCTACTGATCATGGTGCAGGGCATGATTGCCTTCTGGAAAAATAGAAAATAATACCTTTGATATGAAATTAGTAATAGAAGTGACAGTACCACCATATACACCCCCAACACATGAAAATTGTAAACACCACCCTGAAGCTTCGAGCCAAGGATGATGGGTGACCTGACCCCACTGGGCATTAATGCAGGTTATGTACCAGTATGAAGGAGCCACAATAAGGCCAGGGAAGGGGACTGATGAGGATCGGGACTCCCTGTATTGAAATCTCCTGAGGATGGACCGAGGAGAGTCAATAGTCCAGAAGCAGAGCCAGTACCACTGGATGAGGGGACTGAGGTGTTGTAGACCAGGGTGTCCCTGGTGCATCCCTGTGTGCTAGATACCCTGCCTAAGCGGTGAGTGACAGGCAGGTACTTTGAAATACTTTGCTCCAGAGAATCTTGAGCCACACCTCCTCGAATCCAACACAGGTGTGTTCAGGTGTTCGACTCTGAGAGGTACTGTTTTCCCTGTGGCACTTCAGAAATGCCAGATGTGACAGATTTCTTTGCTCAATTTATGCTGATTGGGACTGCCCTAATATAGAAACATGAATGACTATGTGTGTGCTGATGAGCTCTTAAGAAAATGCTCTTAAGAGAATGCTGCTCCAGGTGGGAGGAGAAGTGGAAGTTGTTGGGTCTCTGCTTAGGAGGAGTAGACCTGGCAACCATAGGGTGAAAGCTGGGCTTCTGTTACATAATAACCAATGCAAAACCATGCATATCTTATCAAATACATCTTTAACCAGACCCACCAGAGTCTGCTTGGACTGGGCCGGTGCTAGATTTCTGGGTACCCTAGACGAGCCCTCTCCCAACCTTTCCCATCCAGTGCGGTCCGGTGCACAAAGGAGAGGGGACAACGCTATTCTATAGAGGAGCGGCAAGCGCCCTCCCAGGCTAGCTATTTACATTCCAGGTTATAATATAACACCCCCCTAAGATTGCCTAATGGCAGCATCGTCCCTGTGCTTGGAATAATCCTGATTCAAATGATACAACATCATGCTAGCTCTTAGTATTGCCTTATTGTAAAATTCGGTTATTTATAAAGAGACAGCTTACTCCACAGCTCCCTACAAAAGGAGGCCAGTACATAAGCGATCATCTTAATTAATGTGTCATCTATTCAAATTCTTGTTTTTGTCTGCAGTTAGTAAGACACAAGTTTTGTGCAATACTTATGTCAGACGATTCTTTTCCAAAGCTACAGACATTAATGGTTCCACTGGATAATTTCTACAGCTTTCTTTTTTATGACACAATAAAATATCTTCACAGCAGAAGAAAAAGAAAAAAAATCATCCAAGAAGAATACAGAATTTTCCACAATATCAATATCACTTTACTATTCCCTGTATACCCTCTCGAACCTGCATCCACTCTGCACACATTCAAAATATTTGAGAAGATTAAATATTTTGCCATAAGTAAATATTAACCCGACCCAAATAATGTAAAAAGAAGCCTTTTATTTGTACATTTGCAATCTTTTGTGTTTGAAAGTAGTTCTTCCCTAAGATCAGGCTGTTTAAAATTCAACCACTACGCAACTAAGATTCTCAAAATAAAGGTAATGAACCATAGATTATTGCCGTTAGATATTTAATACTCAATCAGTATATACTCACTCATGCATGTCCCAAAGGCATTGCATTTATTCTGACAGTGCAGTACTGGTTCAATTACTTTGCTCATTTACAATAAAAGATTAATGAAAAGAGGTATATTTTAGTTCACAGAGATTAATTGCATCCGTACTTTTCCTACGCCAGAAATATTCAACACATAATCCTGAATCCTGATGGCTTCTCTTTTTTTTCTCATCAACAAGTACATGGAGAATTAATAGACTTTCTTCTGCTAAAATTCCCAAATGGTTTCAAGACACAAACACCTAGGGAATGGCTGACTGAAAGTTGACTTTCTGATGGAATGAAATTAATTCACCTTCCTTTATAATTCGCTGAATGACACTTTAAATTATCCAGTAAAAAAAAAAAAAAAAA